>JAQMYM010000005.1:1701381-1726333 GCA_030014255.1 Parauchenoglanis ngamensis | reverse complement strand
TTTATATTACATATTGTATTAAGTGAATTGGATACATGTCTCCCAAATTAGTGTTTGATTTAGTACAACAAAATGCATACTGAAAATATTTTGAAATATTTAATATATTACCTTCTGATTAAGTTGTTCTTTGTTCTTCAAAGTTCCAGTACTTCCTCTCTGTTATTTAATGTTGGGAGAGAATGAGATTACATTAATACCTTGTTGCCATGCTTACCTTCCATCTCCTGCCTCTAACCCCCGCTAGATGACCTGTATGCACAAGCTATATAAGCACAACAAAAGATGAAGCAAACGCAAAGACATTCTCTTGTTTTAATCTATGCAGTTGCCACCAGCTCAAGTTTCATTCCCACAGCTCACATCACACCAGGTGTGACAGCAATATTCAGGTTGGCTGAATAGCGTGACACAAACTGTAGTGGTTGTGTTAAGTGTTTTAATTTTGTAATTAAGTTTAAAAGGCATTGGAGGAAAATGTAAAGTATCTAATGGTTTCAGTGCTGGCTGGGCTATATAAAGCCACCTGAAAAAAAGTCCCGATTATCTTAATGAGCTTTACGACTTGCAAGTGTGCGAGTTTCATTTGCTTGAACATGACATATGCGTACACTGTAGACTACAGTGTACAAATCCTCTCTAATCCCTTCATCTGCTTGTCCTTCACAAGGTGCACAAGAAGTCCGCCTTGTTGAAGCTGCTTGAAACCGTCCTCCCAGTGCACTACAAAAAAGGAAAATCAATTTATGTAATATTTATAAATATTTTTGTAACAATAGAATGCATTTTTTCTTTTTATTTCCAAGGATACTTACAGACTGTCAAATGCAAATGTGTGCTCAATGGTTAACCATCTGACAATGACATGTGAAGCTGTCGGGTAAGGCTCTAAACCTTCCTTATTTCAGATGGAGCGGTTTGCCTTTTTAAATGTCTGGATTTACAGATTTGAGTTCTAAAAGCTGAAATCAGAGATAGCTTTGAGATGGGCTGTTCCCCATCAAGGGGAAATAACTTCAATGGAGCACAGGGGCCATTCAGCAAAGGGAAAACTTTGCTTCCAAGGACCAAGGGAACCTCAGAGGATGGACAATCTGATGATGGAGGAAATGTAAGCTCGGGTGATGGTGAGACAGATAGAGAAGCTTGTGAAAAGAGGATAACAGGAGAAAAGAGACTGGACAGCGATACGATTTCTGTTCCTTTAGTCAAAACACACCCTGTAGGTGAACCAGGAGCAACAACGAATACCTCAGAAAGATTGGACACCGAGGAGATTGCAATAAATTTATGTTCCCAAAGAAAAGAGAAACACATAGAAAAGGAAGATGAAAAGAAATATGAGAAAAAGGGTGCAAGGAAGACAAAGAATCAGAAAAATGCAAAACCAAGCAAAAAGAAAGATAAGGGGAGAAAATCTGCAACTGAGAAGAAGGTGGACTTTCCAGAGCAACTTGTGAAAGCTCACCAAGCAGCATACGGATATCTAAATCCCAGTATTGACAAATACGGAGTGTTTTTGGGCTTATTAGATCATGCAGCTCAGACTCACATTTCTTTGCAACCCATGGTAGCATTCATGGCTCTGAGGTATGAAGAGTTCAACCGAGGACTAGAAGAAATTGTTGAAGAAGGAGAAAAGCTTTTAAAAGACCATGGAGGTCATTTGGCTTGGCCATGCAGTATGAAAAATCTTTCTTCCTCCAGCAAACCCAGTACTACCGATGCCCCACCTGACTTACTTCAGCAGCTACTTCAGTATACTGTCCAGAGAATGCGTCTTGTGGGACATTCAGTGAAAGGGATTGGGGACACAGCCCTTGAGGATGCAGTGTATTATTTTTCATCTATCTCTGAAGTCCTAGAGGAAAAACTGAATGCAAAGAATGCAGTTGAGGCTAGGTTAATGCATTTGCTAACTAAAATTGAAGTTGCCTCATTACAAAGACCTGGACCAGAGGACTCAACATTATTTAGTGAAGACAGTGGCATTGGTGTAGAAAGTGAGTCACTGGCCGGATCAGATAGACAATGCAACCGTAGTGAAAGCTGTGAATCAACTGAATCCAGTCACACAGTTATTTACAGTCCTAAAAACTCTACCCCTGTCTACCAAGGCTCCTCTAAATGTCAGCTTAATAAAAACATCAGCTACAGCAGCTCTGTAACCTCCATTGACTCTACTTGTACATTTATGAATAAGATATTCGGAGATACCGAATCTTTGCTTGGTTCTGCCTCATTGGATGATTGTGAGGGAGAAGAGGACAACAGTGAGGGTAATGAGGAAGAACATTGTGAGGATAAAATGAGGATACGTTCAAGCTCTTCTCCACCTGAACCTGGCCATCAAACACAATGTATGCCTACAAAGCGGATAGAAAACCCACAAAATGTAGAAATGACATTAAAAATTAAGAATGCCATTAGTGAACGGATTAATTTTGTTTCCTCTCAGCACTCTGGAGAAAAGATAAAACCTGGAATCTCAAAGACCAATGAGCAGCAGTGGATGGAAGAGGGTGAAAAAAGTCCCAAAAGACCACAAACAGCTACTCATCAAGGAACTAAGAAAAAAATAACAGTTACAAAACAGCGTCGTTCAAGATCAGCAGAGTCTCTTCGTAATAAAGCAGATGACCCCACACTTCTTGAACTGGAAAGGGTACAAAAAGAGCTGAGTAAGAGGCTGGAAAAAATGGGAAAGCTCAGAAATGAACAAAATATAAAAAAAGAGATTTCAAAGCAAAGAAAGCAAACACAGTCTGGTCAACAACAACCTTTAAATTTATCTTCATCAAATAGTCAGCAAAAGGCTCTCAGTGAAAAGATAGTTACAGGAAATCAGGAGGAAGAAAAGGAAAAAAAGAAAATCTATAAAGCTGCTAAAGGATCCATGAAGGCAACACCCCTTCCAAGTCCGCCGCCATCACCCCAACAACTCTTAACAATGTGTCCCAGAGGAAATTCTGTCAAGAAACTGATTAACACCTTCAGTCAGGGTATGGAGGAAAGTAAACAGTTTCATGAAAGTTCAAAAGGGCTTGAACCTCTTAAAGGGGTTAGGAAGTATGGGATTCCGATCATCCCTGGTTTGGGAAGTGAAGCCAAATTTTCATGCATTAAAAATGACAAGAGTAACAGTCAAAGCAAATCTACAACCTTGGAAAATCAAGTTCATATTGACTTGGACAACCTACCACCACCTCCTCTTGAGGTCCTCATGGATAATTCTTTTGAAAATGTAGAAATGAGCAAAGCAGATGAAAAATTGAACAGAAGGGGAAGGTCTACCCTGCCAAAGACAACCAGCATGTCTCAAAGGTTCCGTACCTCCATGCAATCTGTTACAGTACTACCTAGCAAGGGAAGTGTGAGAAAGAGTTCTCACAGCATATCACCTACGCGAAATGTTACCCTGCAACCCAGTGGGGTGGCTAAGAATAGCCAAGTTGCTTCCACACCTAATACAGATCTGAGGGATGAGGAGGCTGCCTCACTTTACCAACAGGCTCGCAAAATTATCCACTTGAGGTATTCATCTAATTCTCCTACAGAGAAACCTGATGCTGACAATGACAACATTCAACAGCTCAATCAAAACAGTATTGAAAGAAATCAGAGGGACAAAACGGTCCCTGAAACAGTGCCTTCCAGTTCAACAGTTGGAAATCAATCATTTGACACTCTAGCTGTATCCAGGACTCGCATGTTGCCTTCTACACCGGTTGTACATAGGAGGTTACCCAGTCCCCCTGTATTTACAAAACAACCAATTTCTTCCAGCTCATCCAGTCCATTAATATCTCGCAAACTTCCTACCCCACCAGCAGCCAGCCAACAGACACTACCTACTACCCCCACTATTCAAGATGCCATGCCAAGCAGCATTTCTGGAGTAACCCGCCCTTTTAAGGCACCATCTCCCCCTGCCTCACCAAAAGTGCCGCGGCAGTCTCGAGACAACAAAAGTGAAGACTTTGCTTCAAGAGTATTTAGCAATGCTCGCTCAGTTTTTTGTCCAGCCTCACGATCTTTGTTTGAGGCACAACCATTTCTTGTACCTAAACCCCCACAGATATGGACCTCCTCTGGAAGTAGCATACTACCTCGCCCTTGGGGTGAGCGTGCTAGGCTGCCTATGTCTGTCCAAGGGCCACAGCCTTTCATTCGGCGTAGTCAGTCTGACAGAAGACCTAGTCTCAGCCTTCCACCTAGGGCACCAGTAGTATCTATTGCACTGTCCTGCGGAAGTGAACCAGCTATCAGTACCCAAGGGTGAGTTCATCATTTTTAACTATTATATTAAATTACTGATCAGGGTTTTTCATTGTCTTATTTAGACACGTGAGTAATTGCATTTGTATCCAAGTGGTTGTTAGCTAGCCCCCATTAAAATGAACTGCATTCTTTGTATTGATAACTAGTAAATGATTAAATTGAAATAGGCATATACATACATTTTATGTTTATTGGAACAGGGTACAAAGTAAATGCTTATCCCTTACAATAATAGCCTACCCTAATGAGTCACTGCTGGAAATCTTGGCCCAATTCAGTAATCTAGATCTATGTTAATATCCATGCTTGCTTCCCTGCTACAGGCTGGAAGATGGTCCAATCAGAGATACATGGACCAAGCAATTGGAGCTCAGAGAAGCAAATCGCTCTTCTTCACACCCAGACCTGTGCATTGTGGGTCAGGCCTTACAATGTGAATGACAGACCTCAGGGAAGGCCAAGTAGGATTATGGATTATCAAATGTAAATAGGATTAAGACTGTTTTCCACTGGGATGAGGAGACATTGCTGAGAAACCTTCTTTACTTTATGTGACTACCTTTGTTATTTACATATATATGTAAATAAAATTATAGTTAGTGTATGGACATTTTGATTTATTTTAGACACCTAAATAACTGCAACCCCAGGACAAAAAAACCCCATTAGCTACAGAGAGGGTGACATGGCTTAGAATTGTGACTCCACAGAAAAAAAAAATCGTGAAGATGTGAAAAGTATTCTGTAAATAAGCAGCATCAAGAAACAGGTGAACGAGGGAAGGACCAGTGAGATGGCCAGGGAAGCAGAATGTGGTTAGACTTTCCCAGAGGAAACTGTATAAGTGTTCCTGATTATTAGTGTACCAAAAGCCTCTGCATAACCATGTGCCTTGTAGCATTTTTATTTTTTTTTTAAATCTGTAAGATGTTTAACCCTTAAATATAATGGTGTTCTTCAAACCAGCGCTCATCTCTAACACAAACCGATTGCAATCTGACATTATTTAACTGACATTATATACTATATAATTGTCAAGAAATATCTATTTTTTTTTAGAATTACAATTTTTACAATTACTTTTGAAATCTCGTAACTGCAAGCTGGATTGTGTTCAATTGTAATTTAAACAGGTTGTGTATATTTTTATATTCACTTCCTGACTTGTGCAGGTCAACAACTATCTGTGTCTTTTGGTTTTCTGTATGGTAGTGGATGACAAAGATATTTACATGACGAGCTCGTCAAAGTCTATAGTTAATTGATTGGGAGAAAAAGAACAGAGCAGAGAATTTGAAAAGAAACTCCGTCACCTTGTTAAAGGAGATCCAATATGTAAAAGAGAAAATAATAAATAAAAAAAAATTGTCATAATACGAGATGCACTGGCTTTCAGATAATACACTATATGGCCAAAAGTATGTTCACCCCTGACAATCATTCCCATCCAGTGTGTGTTTGTTCAAAGTCCCAATCCAGATTTAGTCCCTCTTTGCTGTTATAATAATCTCTACTCTTCTGGGAAGGCTTTCCACTAGATTATGGAGCATGGCTGTGGGCTCATTCTGCCATAAGAGCATTAGTGAGGTTAGGAAGTAATGACTGGCAAGAAGGCCTGGAATGCATTTGAAGTTCTGATTCATATGAGGCTCAGTGGTGTTGAGGTCAGGGCTCTGTGAAGGTCACTCGAGTTTTTCCACACCAACCTTGGAAAACCATGTCTGCATGGAGCTCGCTTTGTGTTCATCGGCATTGTCATGCTGGAACAGTTTTAGGCCCCTCGGTTTAAATGATAGGGAATTCTGTTGCTACAGCATGCAAATACATTTACATAGTTTGTGGCAACAGTTTTGGGAAGGCCCACTTATGGGTACGTTTGGCCATATAGTGTATAAAAAGAGTTTTTGTTTAACCTTTTACAGAGACAGATAGTTCTCTGTGAAGGTTGTCAGTCATCAACTTCACATAATAGTGAAAGGAATGTAAAAAAAACAGTTTCATCCACAGTGCATACAAGTACAGTAGATGTGATTCACAGTTTTGATCTTGGGGAATTTTTTATGATTCATCATAACTGATGCATCTCTGCAAATGAATGGCAATCACTTAGGAAAGCAGATAGTGTTTTTTTTGTCTTTGAACACATTTCCATTGTGGTCTAACTTGTTTGCATTCCACTTTTCTTCACAGCCACTATTTCCTATTCCCATTAATGCTTACACTTCCTGCTGATTAAGGTCACCTGTTCCTTGTTTTTAACTTTTCTATTGTTTTTAACGTTTTCTCTCTGTTATCTTTTACTGCCATCGAAAAACAAATATAAAGTAAATACGACTTTGACAAATTAATAACATTTTGCGAAATGAAGTCATAGATTTCTGATATTAAAAGAATAATAATCATAATATTTTGAAGAAAAAAAGAATAAAGAACTATTAAAGTTACAAGAATAAAAGTGATGTAAAGATCACAAGTCAGATGTCAGTTGGCAGGTCCTCAGGTGATTGGAACAGTTTCAAAAGCATGCAAATATGGATATGAAATAGCCTGTAATTACTTTAGAGTCCTTGTTTTTATTATATGCTTACATCTGCCATGTTACAACCTTAGATTGCAAGGCTATATTTCTTTAGCTGTATGTATTGTATGAGTCTACATACCATTCCATGTTTGGGCTTTATTCTTGTCTTTATTCTTGTCATCTTCCCATAAGACTCTAAACATGAAGACTGCCTATAACTTTTTTCTTGTAACATTTAAATATTCTTGTTGAAATATTACAATTAGATTTTTTGTCCATTTTCCTCTAAATATTACAGCTATTTCAACTACAACTTTATTTCTTGAATTTACTTTCAAGCTCATGTACTTTCAAATTAATTAGACCAGGCTCTCCCTGATCTTGATACTTGTTTACCAGACAAGTTAGGCAAAATAAAGCTACATAACACAGGCAAGCATGCAAACCTTTGTGAAGAGCAGTGGGAAGAAAAATAGCTTAAATGAGTAAATTTTCCATTTGGTTGCCCTATTTGAGAAATCTCAGGTCTGTCTATATTATAAAGATATGTTTCTGTAGTATTCTATAGAAATCTTCATATTTCCTTGAGTTTAGCTCACTTGCAAGTTTTGAAATTAGCATATGTTTTATTATAGATTTCACTGTGTTTACCCAAGGTTTTTAACTACTGCCCTGCGTACTATGCATCTTATTTACTTGTTCCTGAACAAGACAGATGTGTTAATCCTGGACAATTCCATAATTTTTATCCATAATGATTAAAGTGTTGATTAAATCCATAATGATTAAAATGATTAAAAGTTTGAAGCAGAAGTAGAATAAACTAAAGAACACCATACAGGAAACAGATTAAAAAAACATTTGCAAGAAAGAAAAATGAGAATGTGCTGTGTATACTGTATACCAACTGGACTGACATAACAGCACACAGGTGAAACTGGATCCAGGGCAGGTCTAGGGCAGAGCTTGAGGCAGCAATTTTATACTCAAGATTGAGAATGGATTAAGACAGACAAAAAAACAACAAAAAAAACCCAGCAACGTTTCCAGTAAAGGATTTGAATCATAAAGAATGTAAACTAAGAATACTTTTGCTGCCACTTACAAACACATTGTAAAGATCTGAATTAGCCCCAAAATCTCCCAGTCACCAGGTCCATGCATACATTTATTACTCTTATAACTACACTGCTCAAAAAATTTAAGAGCACACATAAATCACGCATCAGATCATAATGCTGTTATTGACATACATTGTGTATTTCATTGAGAACAAAATGCAAGAACAGTCAACGGAAAACAAAATAATTAACCCACTGAGGGCTGGATTCAAAATTAAACCAAAAATCTAAGTAAAAAAAATGAAATTATAGACTGATCTAATTTGCATGAATTTCATCATGACAACTCGTAATGAGGTTCAGTACGGTGTATGGCCCCATGTGCCTGTATGGACTCCTGACAACATCTGGACATGCTCCTGATGAGACGACGGATGGTGTCCTGGGGGATCTCCTCCAAGACCTGTATCAGCTTATCAGTGAGCTCCTGGACAGTCTGTGGTGCTACTTGGCAGTGTCAGATGCACCAGTACATAATGTCCCTGAGTTTCTTGAATGTATTCAGATCTGGGAAACATGGGGACCAATCAATGACATCAATGGCTTCATCATCCAGGAACTGTGTACACACTAAGGCCACATGAGGCCTGGCATTGTCCTGCTCCAGGAGGAACCCAGGACCCAAAGCTCCAGCATAAGGGCTGACACTGGGTCTAAGGATTTTATTCCGGTACCTAACAGCAGTCAGAATACTGTTGCCTAGTGCATGGAGGGCCATGCAACCCTACAAGGAAATGCCTCCCCTGACCATCACTGACCCACTGCCAAACTGGTCATGCTGGATGATGTGCAGGCAGCATGCCATTTTGCCATGGTGTCTCCAAACTCTTTCACATTTGTCACACCAATGAACACAGTGCTCACTGTGAACCTGCTCTCATCTGTGAAGAGAATGGGGTGCCATTGTCAAACCTGGCAATTCTGGTGTCCTCTGGCAAATGCCAATCAAGCTGCAAAGTGCTGGACTGTGAGCACAAATCCCACTAGGGGATGTCAGGCCCTTATGCCATCCTCATGGTGTCTCCATATGTAAAGGGCCATCTCCTAGTATCTCCTCCATGTTCTTGAGAGAGTTCTGGGAGACATAGCAAACCTTCTTGCAATGGCATGTATGGATGTGCCATCCTGAAGCATCTAGACTACCATCTGCAAACTGAATTGGCTGCAGATACCACCTCATGCTACCAGTAGTGACAAGGGCGCTACTAAATGAAAAACTAAAGAAAAATCATTCAGGAGAGATAAGGAATGAGAAATGGTCTGTGGTCAGCACCTGCAAAACCATTCCCTTTTTGGGGGTTGTAATGCTGTTGCCCCTGATGTCCACCTGTTGCTTTCAATTGCACCAAAGCAGGTGGAATTGATTCACAATCACTTACACTTCCTAACTGGAAAGATCAATATCCCAGAAGTTTAATTTACTTGGTGTTATACTGTGATGATTAAGGGTTCCCTTTTTTTTTTTTTTTGAGCAGTGTACATTGCCTTCCTATTAACCTCATTGTAGTTTCTGCAATAATTCATAGTCATTATTGAAAAATGTGCTTTAAAATGAATAACTGAAAAATATCTGGGGTGGTGTCAGGCAGCCAAATGTTATCACCTTGCAATTGATTGTTTTCCAATAACATCATGCCCAAACCAATGTACTAATCTTATACTTCTCCTATAACCCCTTGGGAGCTGTTTCATCCATTTATAGCTACATTTAAGTTTTGTTAACATTTCATAACAAGGTTATAACTTATAAAATATGAACAGTAGTTCCATCACCAGCATCTAAATTTTTTTTCCCCGTCTTGAAGCTTGACACTGAAGACTCCTTCCATTAAAGATTCACTATGTAGGATTTTGAGGGTATCTCAAAGCAAAAATGGAGAATATATTCCATAATATATTTATGGTATTCATGAGTATGTATTCAGTAGTGTATAATTATGTGTAACTATGATTTTTTTTCCCCGTAAGCTTAGAATGAGCCCTGCCATGGGCTAATGAGCTGCCATGTTGCACCGCTACAGCAGCCCATAACTGACAAACCTCTAGAGAGTTCCTTCTGCATTTCACATTTTTACAAATGTCAGTGTGAATCCAGAAGGAAGCACCATAGAGAACATAAAGGAAGAAAGGCAGACAAGAAAAAATAAGAGGAATCACTGTTTACTGGTGCTGGCTAACAAGTTTGAGAACCCAAATTTTGTAAAAAAATGGAGGATCATACTTATTATTTAGCATGAGAAAAAGAAAAGGAGTGTGAATGTAATTAATTGGAAGTATGCTGTGACTGTATTATTTTTCACATGACATTCTATCCCCTTTCCTTCTACCAGTGATTATGTTGGATTTTCCCACTCAGCCAGAAATGACCATAGCAAAAGTATTGGATTAGTGAGGAAAAACTCAAAGTGGTGTGTTCTCTGGCAGTTAAAATGGGAGGTTCACTAATTTAAGTCCACAAATGATCTTTGTATTATATTACAAGTGGGGTGTGGGCATGCAGAAAACTAAAACTTCCTCAAACACATTTTTAAAAAAGATCAGAAAAACAGTTTTGTTTTGTAAAGATAATAGAAAAGTGTCACATGTACAGTGCCTTGCATAACTATATACACAGCTTTACAACCTGCAACTGAAACGGGGACTTAATTGGGATTATTACCATTTGAGTAACTTGTCTAAAATTTAAAGGTGGGTTGGTTTTGTGTGTGTGTGTGTGTGCGTGAGACACACAAAAGTATCAGTGTCAGGTAGAACCATCTTCGATTTCAGCTGATATTTTTTTTTGCTAGTCTTCTTGGCTGAATTGTTTGAGTGTGGTCACATTAAGCTGAAAAAATAAGTTAACAGTTTTCAAGCATTTCCACAGATTCTCACTAGGATTGAGGTGTGGCCTTTGATGGAGCCATTCTACTCCATGAAGGTTTTTGGTTTTGAACCACTCCAGTGCACCTTTGTCAGTGTTCATCAGGTCATCTTGTTGAAACTTTCAAGAAATGAGATGCCACTGGATTTGATTAAACATTGAAGCCGTGACACTCGACACACATAAAAGTTAAACATCTTACAGAAAATGTCACCGTAACAAGATTTACACGTTTACTTATTTATTCACACGAAGCATCCTTGTGTGAGTTGGTTCTATAAAAACAAATATTTTAGAATATAATTAGCATTAGAATGAACATGTTAATATAAACCTGTGATTGGCCTTGAAGACAGGGCTATTTGAAATACACCTTCGGACCAATCAGAATCAAGATCCCAGCAGCACAGTGGTGTGTTCATCTGGACCATTTGACCATCTTGAAATAGGCTGTGCAGATGAAGCCAGTAACTGTGAGAAAGAAGATTGGTGCATTTCCTAGCTGTCTAATCATGTAGGAACATACTTTCTTTATCTTTGCCAGTGAACAGATGTTCTATTCATGCCTTGCTGCTGTGTGATAGACAGACAAGAAGAACAAGCCACTTACTCAGGTTAGGTAAACAACATTGCATACAAATAGTGGCGAAATAGTGGTTTGATTGCTTGAGATATAATATGCTTGTGATATTGGAAAGGATGGATTTTATGTGATCTGTGTAAAATCCATGGGTAAATCTGCAGAGGTAAACACTGTCCACTAAGAGGAGCTATTTGCCTTACATTCGGCTGGAATATTATTCATGGATATTTAGCTTTTAATGCTGTTCAGTGTCATGTGATGCTATGGAATAAGAGATTTAACCCAAGTCTTCAGATGGCTTCAGCAATTTAAATCTTATTTCAACACATTCAAATCAAAACATACAATTCCTCAAATTGATAAACTATAATATTCACTTTATTCAGAAGGTCAGTGAATCTCAGCAGCTGTGAGTTTGTGCTTTGGTTCCAGTGTCTTTTTTTTTGTGCTTTTTTCTTATTTCTACTTTATATTTTCTTTACATCTAAGCATTATACAGTGCCATAGCTACATTTACTCAAGGTTAATGGGAAAAAAGGGCTTTCCAGAAGAAAGAAACATTTGAAACTGCTGAAGTTTGAGCTTCTACTAAAAAAACAATTTGTGCAAGCAAGTTTTTCCAAGTAAAGTCAAGTAAACATTATAAATCATATAGCGTAGCAGCCAAAAGACTGCATGTATGTGTATCATTGTGTTTAAGACATTCTGAGCTTATGGCTATTAGTTTCTTCTAATGTAAACAGTGACGTTAAGGCCCATGTGTAATTTTTTTTTGTAATTCAGTTTTCTTTGTATCATATCTTTATATTTATTTATATAATATTTCATGTTAAACAAGTTTCACTTAAGATAGAATTGTTCCCTCAAAGACAGAGAGAATGAGAACATACTGATCCGGTCACAGGTTTACATACAACCGTCTTGGACATGAATGTTATAGCAATATTGTTTTCAGTGCTTTCTTTGAACTGCCAATTTCTGTAGCAGAATGATCGTACAACATACATCTTCAACAGAAAAACAAAAAACGTCCACCAAATTTTGTCCAAGTTTAAATTTATTTTTAGGTTTTCTCTAATCAACACACGGTCAAAATTACACATACATGGTCAAAAATACATACAGAAAACATATTTGGTCAAATGTCACTTAGCAAGTTTCACCAGATGGATTTGGTAGCTATCAAGAAGAATCTTGCAAAATCCTATTTGTTGGTTTCTTGGCCCGGACTCTACTTTTATGCACAGTCCACATATTTTCAATAGAGTTGAGGTCAGGACTTTGAAAAGGCCGAATCCAGAAGCTTAATTTTATTCTAATATTGATGCATGTCATTATTCTGTTGGAACACCCAATTTTGTCCAAGTTTATGCTGAAGAATTCTGAGGTAGTCCTCCTCCTTCATTATTCCATCCATTTTATGCAATGCATCAGGTCCACTGGGTGCAAAATGGTTCCGGAGCATGATGCTACAGTGCTCTTGAGGTTGAATGCTTCACCTTTACTACACCAAACAAAACTCCTTTCATTATGGGCAAACTTCCCCCTACAAGACTTTTTCTTTGGTCATGTGGTGAGCTGCAAGTAGTTGAGCTTGAAAGTATTGATTTTGGAGCAGGGGATTCTTGCTTGGACAGCAGCAATGTTGCTGGGACAGTCCATGACAATGTAAAACTCACTTGCCTGTAAATGGGGTCACTGCCATTCCACAAGCCTTCAGTTCAGTTCAGGCCCATGCTTTGATGATTCCTAGGTTGTTCCTGATAATCTGAACCAACTCTGCTTGGCTGAGGTTTCTTCATTCAAACCTTGGCAGAGTGCCTACACCTACCAATAGCTTGTAGTTATGTACAATTGTTGAACTGATGATCTTTGAATCTGCAGTTGTCTAGAAATGACTCCAAAAGAAATGGCTTCCTGACTTCCGTCTCGGATCTGAACTGGGCTCCTTGGACTTTCCTACTGTACTGTGTATTGGACAATCCAACAAGTGTGGTCAAACAAACCCTTTTTATGTTGGCAGATTGAAAATACCAGCAGTAAGCAATCATGATCAGTAACGAAGTTAAGAGGCCTCGGCCTAGGTAAAATTAAGACATTCTGGAACTTTCTACCAAAGCATTAATTATCTAAGTGGGTGTTGTGGATGTTTGACCCAGTATGATTATGACCTGTTGATTTCCGAAAAGCCAAAATAAATTAGAACTTGTGCACCAAATTCTTGGGTGTTGTATGTATGTCGTACAATTATTCTGTCACAGAAAAACATCCATCCATCCATACATATGTAGGAAAATATACCCAACAAACAGGAAGCCATTAATTCAGGTGTAAGTAAGGCCAAAAGCATTACCAAAACCCAATACTAACTCCTCAAACAAAACTACATAACTGCTTTCCTAACCCAAAGCCAAGAGAAAAGAGTTAAAGAAAATTGCATTCAGTGGTGAAAAGCAAGATAAAAGACAAACAATAAAAATTTAAATAACAAACCCTTATTGTGTGCATATGATTGTAGGTGCTTTAAGAATGACAAGGATCCACACAAGCATTCTTGAAAATTCTTTGAAAGAAAACTCAGTCCTTGGTGAATTTTGAAGGACTCTAGACGTTGGAACAGTCCTTCAGCAGGATTCAATGTTATGACAGCCATAAAGAATCCTTGCTTGTCATCAAGAAACTCCCAAACATCAGCCTTTCTTCATTTCTTTTATATTCCCCATCCAGGAAGTGCCTCACCCATAGCACTCAGTGGCCCAGCATTGTGCTGGCACCCCCTAATGAGAGGGAGGACAGATACAGACAGGCAAAAAAGAAAAGAAAAAAGGGAAATGAGCAATATGCATATGAATGAATATGAATACCTTGTTTGGTACAATACTTGATTCAACGTGATCTATTTAGAGAAAAAAACGAAATAAGATCTAACTGCAAAAAAAAAAAAAAAAAAAAAAAAAGTGACTGTGTAAAGCAGATAGATCTAGTGAATAATAAATAATAAGATATGCTCAGTCAGATAAGATCATGAGCACCACTGCGAATGCATTTTTAACTCGAATTTAAAATGTATTGCATACAGGGAGACTTTATGACTTATTAATGAAGTGGTTCAAACATTGCACAGTCTGGAAGAAAAGTGCGGTTTGAATGCAAGATAGTTAGGCTATGCTGTGAACAATTTGTCATCCATCAATGAAAAGTAACACAGGAGGAACATTTCTCAGCAAAGCAGTAACATAGACATGTTGCAGCACTAATCAAAATAAGACGTTTAAAAGACGTTTTAACTGTAATGCACTTTTATTATGTTGTAAGATGTTGTAGTATGCATGTATGAGTCACCACAGAATTTGTGGGGCTTTTGAACACTATGTATATTTATTAACTGCTTTATTGGGCCCATCTAACATGCTGGTCTGTTGTATGCAGATGAGCAACATGTGGTCTACCCTATATCTTTTCATCAGGACTTCTGTTGGCTGGTGATATTTCACTTTTTGAGTGTCATCAGTGCAGTTGTGGCAAAAATATCAGAATTCTTTACTCAATTAAAACCGCATTTACTGGTGTAAATAAAGACTCTGGTAAACAATGAAGTCAAATTCTTCACTGAAGTTAAAGTGGAAAAGTATAAACTCATAAATTTCCTAACTGCTTGAAAGTAAAAGTACAAAAGAAAAAGATCACACACTCAATCACACTCTTAGGTACCAATGGTAACTTAATGCTTCCTTCACCAAGAAAGCTAGAAGGCACATGGGAAAGCATTAAGTAATGCTAACTAAGGCTAGCTAGCTTTATTCATAAGCTCTTGAATCTTAGCTAGCATGATGATAGCCCTGACAATAGCCTAGCTGAATGCTAACAGATAGCAGACTTTTGAGAGACTATGAATTAGCTATAGCTAACTGACAACAGTTTAATCCCTAATCACTCATGTTAGCTAGCATAATAAAAATTCTTATGATACAAGACTTCATGAATACAATTAGCTAGCTCACATTTCAGAGATTAGAAATTAGTTTTGCCCCACTAAACACAGTTTTTATTCATAATCTCTGAAATATTAGTTGGCATGATAATAACTCTGATGATACAAACTAGCTGCTAATACTATGTAACCTGCCATTATAAATCTAAAATGTACATAGCAGCAGATAGATGGGTATGTCTCATTCCTGCTATCAAATCTGTTAAAGTTCAGATTTATGAGGAATTTAGATTAACTTGTAGCTTTCTACATGTGCTATTTCTACAAATGCTAATATATTTTACATATATATGATTATGTAGTAATGAAATTTAGAAGAAATTGAAAATGTAGTAAGTAGTTTGTTTTTCTTTTGAAACGTATCAGGTAAAAACATTGCATGAAAGAAAAACTCAGTACACAGGACAGGAACATCTGTAATTGTAGTTAGTTACTTCCCACCTCTGGCAATAGCTTACAGATGTTTAAAAACCCCCGCAGTGCTTTGCCCGATACATTCATACATAGTGCCACACACTTCCACATGCCCCCAAATACCTCAGCAGTAGTTGCTTCATTTGCTGTTTCTATTAATAAATATGTGAGAGAGGGGCTGGGAAATTGTTTATTGCAGTAGATAATGTTGAACCTGTATGCTGGATGCATATCAGGGGAAGCTAGTATACTCTATCAGTGCCCAAGACATTAATATATGGTTTAATCTTTGGCATATACATCAAATTATTTACCTTTTACCACTATTTTAAGGCAGATTAGTTTGGGCTTTTGGGGAGCCCAGTGCAACAACACCACTAAAAATTGTATACTAATTACACAGAATGGTTTGAAGAATTGAGGCTGTGGCTGATTCCTTTCTAGCCCAAACTGTAGATTCAGCAACAGTAACAGTCATGTCAGGTGATTGCACATAGTGAAACTCCCCCTAGATCTGATCTCCATTTGGGCTGATACTTTGATGACACCTCCATAGCACTTTATTAGCAGTGACTGAGAAGACACATGTGAAATATAGTCATGAGTGTAATGAATGTGAAACGAATATTACTATCCATAGAGGAGAAATTCAAACTAGATAGACTAAACACTCATTGTCCAATTGGAGTGCACATTACACAAAAGGACAGATGATAAAACCTTTACTGGGGGGTTGAAATTAAATAGTTATAGTGTTAAATGTTTAGTATCCAGTGGAAACACAGTATGTATCCAGTTTGGAATTTAAACAAATCATGAATGCAGAAGTCAGACCTGCATAAATCATGACTGCAGCCACCTATCTGCATTTTAAGCATGTGTGTAATAGTTTGTAGCACACTACTCATATTATGCCATCCTAATAGTATGTACTGCTGAGCTCTAATAGATTCATTGACATATTATTGATGGATATTATATTTTAGCTTCCCATCTAATTTCACATTCATCCAGCCATGACTGATGCATATAATAAAATGGTCTATGGGTCTGTCAATGGCATTTTCTCAGATGTGCTTATGCAATACTATAAGCTTAGGTGTGTATCTTGGTATAGGTTCACAGACTAGACTTTATGTTTAATGACCAGGAAGGCTACAACAGCCTGCACAGTATTCATGGCTGACTCTCATTAGCATCAGGCTGAAGTGTGAGTGAGCAGGTTTTATATTCATGTAGTGCTCAAGCTCTCAGAGTCCAGACGTTCGTGACAATACCAGCACATCCTCTGCATACGAAAATGTAATGTGATACCAGCAAATGGCTTTGTGGAAATACATATCAGCTTTACTGCATCTGCAAGGCCAGATTTCCCAAAGGCACATTATTGTTCTGATTCAACTATTTGAATAGAGTTTGTTCCATTAATATAACATCATTTTGTTATAATTAAACTGTATAATTAATTAAAGTTTACAATAGTGCTCATTATAATGTGCAATATCTAAATGTCCAGCTAGACCCGACTAGTTACAGTGCCATTGACTGTTTGATAGCTTTCCAATGGTGCCAATTGTATATATTGCACATAATTTGGCAATAACAATTTTCCATACAAGCTGAGGTTTAGTAGGATTATTGATTTACAACACTGGGTGGCACTGTTGGAGAAGGAATAAACACAGAGTCTACATTCACATGAATGGTTAAGCTTGTAAATCTCAGTCACACTGAAACACAGCATTGTAAAAACAGAAAAAAGGAAAACTAAAATATGCACATTGCTAAAATTGCCCGAATTTGTTTCAGAATCTGCTGTTCTGAAGCACCTTGGTGATGAGTGGCATGCAAAACAAGGGCATGACAATTGCGTCCCCTCAAAACACACTACATGAAAACCCTGTTCACACAAGTCACAGGTGAGTACATCAAGCTATCAGAATGCCAAGCTAAGTTGTAAGGGAGGGAAAATGTGACGAATTGTCAGCTGTCATGTGTGAAGTTACACCACGCATGCAAAGTGAAGTGTGCTGAAAATAAGGCCTTTGTTTGTCCTCTGTTTTGACTTTTATGTGAGACAGTTTTAATTCAGTGCCCCTTCCTGTGCCCATCTGTCCTTTTCATGCACTTGAATGGCAGCGACACAGACGCTTGTCTAAATGTCATGGCTTCTGGTAGTGACATTTGAGTGAATTTGTAACATGCTACCTGAGACTTTTTTCATTAGGTACTCTCCCATCAGACCTCCACACCTTCTTTGTTAACGCTGAAAGCATCTGAATTTTTGAGTGTTTATATGAACATTAATAGCCTAATTAATTATTAGATTTCAGCAGATATCAGATTATTCAAGTGGTCATATCAACTACATACTTTTATATCTTTAGAGTATATCAGTCTATATATTATATCAGATTAAGGCCGTTATTGGATTTCACAAAATCACATTATGCTGCCTGGATTTCAGGCCAGTAATCATGTTGCTCAGCACATGTACAGATGTGTAACAAAAAATGGGTGTCTCTGTTATGCTCTAGATGATTTGCTTGAATGACTTAAGCCCATTTGTCCCCTTAGAGGCAAGGGTCACTGAAAATCAATGGAAATGTATTCTGACTGATCAACTGGTTATCCTATAATGGAAATGTTTCTATCCTGATGGAAGTGGTCTCTTTCATCCACAAGGCATGAGGGCTCACTGAATGTTTCAATGAAAAGGAACTCATGTGCTATGACCTTCACAGTCACCAGATCGCAGCCAAATTGTATATCCGTGGGGGCTTTTGGAGCAGCATGTTAGAAAGCACTTTCTACCACAATTATCAAAACATACCAACTGAGTGAATAACTTGGAAGAATGGCATTCAACCCTCCAGTACATTTCCAGATACTTTATGAAAACTCCATGGTAAGGCTTATTGGTGGCTCATATTTTTTTGCATGAATGAGATGAAGATAGCAGACAACTGTAGGTAAATAATTAAAACTAAATCTTAAAGATTACAGTTTATGATAAAAATATTATTTTCTTGTGTGGTGAGATGAGGCAAGAAACAAGTGGATAAACCCACAGAATCAAAATACAGGTAGAAGTTAAAACCAGGAAGTCCACAAAAAACAAGGCTAAGACTTAGCACTAAAAAGCATGATAAGACTATATATATGTATAAACATACTAATCAGGAAATAAACACAGAAGAGGTGCACACATATGGGGAACAAACCAATGACTGGACAGGGGCGGAGACAGGACTGGCACAAAAACCGAAACATGGTGCTTGTTGCCATGGGAACCGTGGTGCAAAGGGGAAATCCGTGACAGTGATTTTCTTTGCTTAAGAAAGCAATGTAGTTTTTATTTTCAGAGATTTACAAATGCATGGTTTCACTTCCTAATGCATTTGTATCTTATGTAATCGAGCCTCAAATGCAGTTTTAATGTAGTTGAACAACCCCAGACTAACATTAAATGCAACCTTCTTGTAGATAGTAATCAGATTAAGAAAGATCTCCATTGTCAGGAATTGGCCTGTTCACAAAAAAAAAAAAAAAAAAATTATGAGTATTATGATCATTTCTTGGCTTCTTCCCACTACTACCATAGATTTGTCTGTTATTATGATAAAGTAGTTAGACCTCTGAATGAGCTGTTAAAAGGGGAACTTTCCACAAGGAAAAGGGTAACAACTTCAAATAAACTCTAGGCACAAAATCAGGTGGAAGTCATTGGTAGACAGGTAGAACAAAAAAGTTCATTTGCATTTTAGTGTATTATAGAGACGTTAACTTCAAAACCAATCCTTGGTTTTGCCAGTTGGAGACTCCCATATGTGTACTCCATACTGATGCCAGCATAATGAGATTGAGCGCAGCATTATATCAGGTTCAAGATGCCAAATCTCTTATGCAAGTTGTAGCCTCACTAGAAGTGAGAAAACTACCCTGCCAACAATCTGGAGTGTCTCACCCTTAAATTGGCCGTTAGTGACAATTTGCAAAATTCTTTGTATGGTGCTAGCTGACAATAACCAAATAATCCTTGTAAATAGCAAGCTCTGAATTACATCCTTTCACACATGTGAGTCATCCTTTTCATGTGATGTAAAACACAACTTTTATTTACATGGATTTATATTAGTTTTGTCCTATTAGTTTCCTATTAGTTTCACTAGATATTCTCACCACGTGGTTATTTGAATGACTATGAGTCATTATTTTAAAGTACCAGTACTTTAGTGAGTCTTTTTTCGGCTCCTCTGCCCACGTCTGTTCACTACCAATAGTAAATTTACTGAGAGAAATCTGATTACTGCACAGAAAATGATCGACCAGTTAAATGCATTTAAGTAATATGATATTGATAAAATTCTGGGTCTACATAAGTCAGTCAATAATCAGATATCTTTCTAAAATACATGCTTTGATGCACATGTAATGCATCCCACAGTTGCTTTACAAACCCTGTAATAAACCCTTTGAAGAAGGAGGAGGTGTTAAAATGTGTTAAATGTGTTCTTTCTTGCACTAAAGATCAGCTAATGACTTTAACCTGATGTAAGATATGATATCATAGTATGTCATTTACATCGTCATTTAAATAATTTGGTTACAGTCACAAATTTCTCCTCCCAGTGTATAGTGTGGTTCCAAGAGTGAAGAGCATTGTATTCATGTTTTGCTTGCTTACATCATCTGCTTTTGTTTTGACATGTGTCTTTGTTTTGAGTCATATTCTTGTTTCCACCCCATCCTGTCAGTGCTGCATTTCTTGATTGTGTTCACCCTGTGATTTGTTTAGATCTTGATTCGTTTATCTATTTATACTATATTCTGTCTTTTTCTAGTTGCATTGAAGTCTCGCCATGCATTTGAGAATGTGCAGCTGTTTAATTTCTTGCTTTTCTATTACATCTTTACATTGTTTTATGTTGCCTGCCTGTTCTTAGGTCTATTCATACCTTGTTGTGTCTTTATGAAAATACAAAGTCTTATTGTGTGTTCTTGTAGTTAAGTTTGAGCCTTGTTTTCTTCATATGCATGTTCTGTATTCTTGCTTCTTTTTTCTACATTTTTGGTTATGGATATACTTCATCTAGTGCCATGACTATAGATATTGGATTAGTCCTTACAAACAACAAGCTAAATATACACGCATGTATATGTGTTGCTTTCACTCACAGCATGTTACAGTAACTATCAGACCTGTTAGTTGAAAGATGAGACCACTGACCTGTAAAGATCACCTCCTACCTGAGGCAGATCCAGAGAATGTTCACATGTTGCATAAACATATCTCTGCATTGTAATGCGGTAGTGTATAATTATTTCTTAATTAATGAAATTAAACATCCTTTAACTCTGTTGGCATTCCTGGTAAGTCCCTTTTAATTTAGTTAAATGGAAGAAAGGTGATCTATTCTGGATCCAGTTCTTCCCTTCCACCGGGTCTAATCATTAACCAGCAACAATTAAGAGATTAACAACGCTATGAATGCTGATTTGCTGCTGAATGTAAATAATCCCAGCTAATGTCAGGTAATTATTTAAGCGGCAGTCATGGAATGACTTGGCATCACATAGCAGTGAGAGCTTAGAGGTGAGAATGCCAGTATATAACTGCATTGGCCTTTGAATGGTGGGATGCACACTGTAGTGCTAGTAGTAAGCAAAAACTGACGGTAGTATTTTTACATACAGTTACAAAAGCAGCCATATCAGTGAGAGCTACTATAATTAATAAAATCCAAAAGCTGCAGAGGCAGCTATAAAAGCAAAAGGAGTGAGTACAAGTTATTAGAGTTTGCATCAATGACATTAAGTAAGAGAGATGCAAAAACAAATTCTGACTGATTATCTTTATCCTATGATAAAACATTTCTATTTTGATGGGAGTTGTTTCTTCAACGATGACTCTGCGACCATCCACAGACCACAAGGGTTCACTGAATGGTTTGATAAGGATGGAAATGATGGAAATCATATGTTATGGCCATCACAGTTAACAGATCCCAACCAAGTCGAACACCTTTGGGATATTTTGGAGTGACCTATTAGACAATGCTCTTTACCACCATCATCAAAACAGCAATTGAGAGATCATTTCTGCATTCATCTGGAGAACTTGTCATTCCTGACCTCTGACCAGAAAAAAACAAAGAAACAAAGAAAACACCCTCCCAAACTTAAAATTTTTACTCATGAACTCGGGATGATCTCCTCGACTTCAGGTTCCTCCAAATTCTGCAAGTGACATCAAATCAAGATACTGCATCTACACTGCATCTACAGTACACAAAGTAGAACTTCTTCTTTTTATGCAAGTTTGCTGTATATACAAATATTTGCTTTAGATTAATCAAAATAGAGGCATTTTCACTTGTTAAAACTACCACTGACTAAACAGATTGCTGTTTTGAGGAGGAAAATGTACATTACATATATACGTTACAGTTAGCTGCCTTATGTAAGGAAAATTGTGCCTTCAGCAACAGATCCAAGCACCAGTCCAGGGGAAAGAACCAATGATGGAGGTTCATCAAATGCATAAGTATACTACGAGAATGGCAGCACCGGTTCAAGACTGTAATCAGAATAACTCATGGTTATGTGATCTGAGGATCAACTGATTGTAAATCTTGCTAAATCATCAACGGACAATCCCCACTAGTAAAAATAACATGGGGCTGTGCACCATATAGTGCAGATGCTGTGTACCATGTAGAACAGCTTTTGTTTTGGACTTCGTATTATGATTCTGTCTTCCTTATGAACCATTTATGGTCTTTTCTTTGCTTGCTCATAATTATAAAAAGAAGAGGTTGACAGCCATTTAGTCAGCGCAGAACTAAGGGTTCGTTGCCGTTACTCAGCATTGTTCATTTATACTGCCTTTTCATCTTAGTATTGAGCATGGCTCTTTCTAAGAGTATAGCTTTCGATTTATGTAAGTCATATAAATGTTTAACCTCAATGAGGAGTGCGCTTCTTTTGATATAGGCTATTTTGCTATTTTTTTTTATTATTGCAAGACTTTAATATACATTTTTAATTCTCACAATAAACTGAAGTCTCATTGCCTGGACTGATTCTATTCACCAACCTCTCAAGATCCCATTCCAAAGGGTTTGTGGTGAGGGAAGGGTGCCACTTTTCCCTGTTTACTGTACTCTACATATTGTTGCCAGAAGTAAGAACTTGTTACGGCTTTTCCGGTCACATTTAATAAAATGATCCTTAAGAAATGAAAAATTGTAATTATCAAATTGCTGTGGTCTAAGAGGAATCACCTCCACCTCATCTCTGATTACTCTCCTTCAACAGTGCACCCTGACTTGTTTTATTCCTTACTTTGCTGACCCAATGTATGCCATTAATGGTTAAACGTGGTGGCAAATTCTTATTAGAATGGTCTGTCATCTTCAGGAGTCATTAGGTCTGATTCATTTCCTGCATGGGTACACAATGGAGATGTCTGGCCTTTTTATTGGATGAACATGATTTTAATGTTGATATCCAATATCACATGAGCAGACCAATTTAAGAGTCAAAACTTACCTCCCTATCATCAGACATAACAACTGAAATTGTACAACTGTACACCTTTACAAACTGGCTCTGTAAAGCAGAAAGTGAAATAGACATCACCCTCCTTCATTCAAGGAACCGGGGACACTTCTTCTTGAAGGATGGCCTAATAACCTGCCACAGATGGTCTGGGGATCCTTTATCCTGACTTCATCAAGAACTGAGGCTGTTAACAAGACAAAGTACAGTCATTCTCCCTATTACGTACCTGATATTATTATGTATTGTTTGGCATTATATGATCCACCTCTAGCACATATACAATAATTCCTATCACATAATAAACATTTGTGACTCAGTTTTGTACAATTCTGTTTTTCCGTCGTGATGTTCAAGTTAAGAGGAAGAATGGTACACAAGGCATCCATTATTAATAAACAACTTTATTAGACAACACACAAAACCTATTGTTACAAGAACCAATAAAAAGATTATAATGCACCCTAGCCACCATGACGGCTTGCACTCGCAAACATTATTAGAGTGGCTGTCCAAGAACATTACTCATAATTCCTCACTAGAACAGCCTCTGAAATTAGAGACGACGGAGTCTTAACAATACAATTCATCTTTGTAATTTAAGCATTAGGCTAATGCGATGCTGGAATTATAGCAGCTTGAGAAACTGTGCACAAATCCTAAATAAACAGATATACTTATTCATTGAGAGCCTTCTGGTTTTATGTCTACAAAACATTAAAGGAGACCTCCATCCTGAAACACATTGAATGTTGAAATATTTGCAATGTGCATAGTGATTCTGGTGCTAATTTGCTTATTGGTGTTGCATTTTCATTATTCCTTTGAGAAGCTAGCGGTCACAATAGGATGTTGCCAGAGCAGGTCCAACCGAGTTTAATAGGTAAAAGAAAAATGTCATCTATCTCTAACCTGAGTGATAGTCCCTTTTCTCTGTTAGCACCTAAAAACAAAAGATCTAAAGCACTTCTTTTTTTATTCAGCATTTTCCAAGGATGTTCAGAATCAATGGATTATGCAAGAAACATGAACGAAATATGAATGTAGCCAGATGTAAACACAAACCATTTGTATTTTCCTATAGCTATAGACATCCTAGCCACTGTGAGCTATATCCTAGATGTATTTGTGACCTAGAATTATCTTCGCATATGAATTATCCGTGTAAATGAATATCAATGGGATATTTGTATAAATATGAATAAATTTGGTTCCTTTTCATATAAATTATAGAAAAGCAGAGAAATACATAGACACTCATCAGTTCAATGGTCCTTCGCAGCTTTGTAATTTATATCTCCTCATCAGTGTCTTCAGCTTCTGAAGAGTCTTTTCTGACGTCTTCTTCATCACTAACCTCCCGTATAAGATGCAGTGCTTTGTCAGTTGTCTAGTGGTGTTTCATGTTCCAAACAAAGCAAAGGGTTTGTTTTTTTCCCCAAAAGACGTGATTTTATGTCCACGAGCGTGGAATATTAAGCTTGTTTGTTTGTCATCTTGTTTATTTATATCTTGCCATTTTCACAAGTAGGAATTAGTGTACACTACCGGTCAAAAGTTTGGGGTCACCTTCTAATTCAATTATTTCTTTATTTTTATGACTTTAAAAGAGACT
>JAQMYM010000005.1:1688744-1700704 GCA_030014255.1 Parauchenoglanis ngamensis | reverse complement strand
AACGTAGAAAGCAAAAAAAATAAAGAAAAACCTATGAAAAAGAGTAGGTGACCCCAAACTTTTGACCGGTAGTGTATCTATGTAATGTTTGCATGACACAACCTTTTGTTTTTTTTTCGTCCATCCATAATTGTCAACTCAATAGTGTTTACACAGCAACACATTTTCATAAAGTTATAAAGTGTTCAAATTTGAAGGAAGCTTTAACGATGCCCCCTATCATAAGGTAATGCATAGGGTAATGTAGTAGTAGTAGTAGTCGTAGTGGAGACAGCAAATGGTGTACTCATAGTTCCAGAATGTAATTCAACCATACAACGCAGTTGCACCAAGTCATGGTAGAGAATCTTATGTGAGTTAGTGACACAGACCAGATGAAATATGATGGCGTTGTCAGTGGTATTAGCATGAAAGTTCAAGCTTTGGAACCTGGTCTGTTAGATAGATAAACAGACTAAAAGACTAAAGTACTGGTGCATCACTTTCTTTAAGTAGAGCTGAAGGCACCACCAGTGGAATTGTGGGTAATGTCAATGAAAGATAAAAATTTTTTTTAAAATAAATATAGACGCCCTGAACATGCTAAATAGAAAGATTAATATGCGTGTAGTAGTGGTTAAATGCTTCATTAGGTCTAGTTGTAATGGAACAGAAATAATCAGACTGACAAATCCAGTAATGGAGATTGTATTTAGAAATATTTCGACTCTGAAATGAGTGAAATATTCTGTTGGCTCCAATGCTGCAGTTGTACAAGACCATTTTAAAATCAAAGGGTATATGTGATTTGTTCTGTTTGCTAAGATGATGTGGTGTTTCTGCATGTAAGCTTCGTAAAGGTAGTTAGAAGAAAACACTATTATCAGAGAAATAATGGGAAGCTCAGTCGCTGCACAGGCCCTGCGCTTGCTTTCAGTTCTCTATGTTTGGCATCTATTGTAGAGTGATTTGGGCATCCATGCAGACACAGTACCATATGCATACAAATGACCTAATATTATTTTCACAGGCATATCACCGTGTTTGCTCAGCATCAAGTGTCCAATGAATACAAAGGGACTGTGTAAGCAGACTGACATTGTACAATAGCGTTGTTCAGCAGCTCCGGGAATTAATCATTTATGGAAAACGCAGCGCGCTGTGGTATGCAGACATGTTAAGATTTCCTAAGTTTAATCCTTGATGACTGAAACCTCAAGTGTCACTGAGATAACAAACTGACATTAAATCAACATTTAATACTTTGTTGACAGATGAAATCTTTCAGTCTTAAATCGAGTTGAACCTACAACTTTTGACTTTTGAATACATTATTAATGATCTTCCATCTAATCTGGCATTACATCAGCGAAAACCAACCTCGAGAATGTAAAACTGTCAAAAATTGTCATTGAAAAGTAAAAGATTTAGATCCCTAATGAGCAAGCCATCGATGACAGTGGTAAGGAAAAACTTCCTGAGATGACTAGAGGAGGAAACTTTGAAAGGAACCAGACTCACAAGAGAACTCATCCTCTTCTAGGTGAACCAGATAGCTGGTTTATAAATTATTCCTCTTCTACAAGTGTGTACTATAAAGTCAAGCAATAAAGGTTGTTCAGTATGAAAAGTCCTGGAATGAGCACAGGACGGTTTTTATGATTACAGCTGCAATTTATACTTCTGCGTTGAATCTCTACTGTAGGGAATGGTGTAACTGTGTATCCTGCGTTGCACCCTATGCCATAGCCTGACATGCACAAAATGTAACTACATGCCATGGCGACATGAGCCACAACAACTGTGATTGGTCCATTTAATTTATTAATCACAAGGTTTCTTTTTCCGCAGTAAATTTGTTTGAAAACGTTTTGTCTGTTATTTTCTGTTTATTTTTCCTACAGTGAAACATGGAACTCGCATATCGCTCTTCTTCCACGCATACAATCATTAAATTCTGGTGTGTTTCATGCGACAGCGCCTCTTAGAGGAGACACGCACCTTACATGCAAGTATAAATCCTTCATCCTGTGCTACCATCAACGATCTACGTACGGCATAGATTCAATGCAGATGTATAACTTGGCCTTTAGGTACACATCTACACTATCCAGGTGAGATTATCCACTGACGCAAGGATGAGACTTGCACATAAACCTGTATTATATAAAAAAAAAAAGCTCTTGCAATAAATTACAGCAAAAGGTTGATGAGTCCACATATATCCTGTCAAGCAACAGACCATGGGTGTTACGAGTCTAGCCCCGAGGGACAAATGCAGCCCACAGTAAGACTTCTTTCTTTGAACATTTTACATTTTCATTTGACCTGACAATGGCAGCAGACTGTGTTGGAAACCACAAAGCACGGAAAACATTTTGTGAATTCTTTACTAAAGTGGATCTGCAACCAAGTATTAAAAATAATTCTTTAATTCATGAATTATGTTAGTTTGAAAATATTTGTTTGCCGTCATCGCAACATCAACGAGGGAAGTGTTGATTAAATGTCAAATTTACTGGCATTAGCATCAAATTTGATTCACAGCTTTCTAGCGCCAGCAGCACCTAAAATCCTGGCAGAATATGTTGATTAAACTACTTTAAGAATGTTCAGTATCTTAATGATCAATAATGATTACAGTAGACAGGAGAATTATGTCGTAATACTGACATAAGTCATTTGTACAGGAAAATGCCTTAAAATTTGAAGGATTGATTTTGAACATCCCCAAGCACACACATCAAGACTGTGTGAGAGATATTTGGAGAGGAAGGAGGCAGTGATGTCTGTAATGAAATTGCTGCCCAGTGACCTGGCTTTAACCTAAGTGAACTGCTCTGGGACAAGTTGAATTGAAAGTTTTAAGAGAGGTGGTGCAAATCTCATGAAACTTCCATGGAGACAGCGCCATTTAGAGCAAATCTGTGAACTGAACTGACTATTCATACAACATAGTTTTTGGTGAGCATGTAGTTTATCAGACAAATGAATCATTTAAATAGTTAATGTCAAACAACAAGATTACAATACTACATTTCAAAATGTAAATGCTAAAATTGTAATAAAATAGAAAAACTTGAAAGAGAAAAATAAGTATCCATTTATTATCTCTATTGCTTATCCATGAGGGTCACGGGAGAGGTTGGGACCAATCCTAGCTGACTGGGTGAGAGAGGCAGGGTATGCCCTGGACAGGTCACCAATCTATCACAGGGCTAACAAAAAGACAAACAAGCATTCACATTCACATCTATGGGCAATTTAGAGTTGCCAGTTGACCTAATTTGCATGTCTTTGGACTGTGGGAGGAAACCAGAATGCCCGGAGAAAACCCACGAAGGCACGGGGAGAACATGCGAACTCCACACAGAAAGGCCCCAATCAGTTGCACGTTTCAAACCCAGAACCTTCTTGCTGTGAGGCGACAGTGCACTGCACTGGAGAATACCCAATCAGAGTTTTGAGGTAGGAGGTTATCATTTTGTCTCGTGAGATTAATCATACAACAAGAAAAAGAATTGTCATGTTTAGTTGAGACGTTTTTCAGTTGGGATCTAGCGTTGTTGATTGCTAATAAAGCCACAGTGGAAACAAAGGACGTTGTATTGTTTTATTAAATACACCAGTTCACTTGTTGGACTACAGTGAGAAGGTTAGGGTTAAAAGTAGCAAGGAGACCAAGTCAAAAAAAATCTAAATTACCAAACCAAATGGTAAGTTCAGTATGTTCAATAACACATGGTCTGAGAAATACCAACGGCTCACAGGCAACCTAAAGAGCAACCGTCTGTATTGCTGTCCTTGTCTGTTAATGGGAAATAACAAATATGGTCTGTTCAGGGATTTAGTGATATCAGGGATTTGTATATGGCAACAAGACACCACAATAAATGTAAAGACCATGTTAACACTGCAGTTAGACTGAAATGGATGGGCAGGATGCCGACCAATCAAGATGTAACTGAGGGTGTATGGTTACAAACTGCACAGCAGAAGTGCATAGTAACAGATACTCTGAAGCGCCTGCTTGATGCCACTGCTTATCTGGACATGCAAGAGTTGGCATTCAGGGGGCATGTTGAGGGGGCCAATTCAGACAACAAGGGAAACTATAAAGAGCTAGCAGAGGTGATTGTGTGATATGACTATTTACTAGCAGAGCATTTGCAATCTTCATCAGTGTTTAAACAGCCATTTACAATGGTCATCACTGTGAGGTTTGGGAGGTCGTACATCCGTACAGTAATTTTCAATTGCGGTAGGGTGTGCTGTCAGTATTTTGACATGGGGAGATGATTTTTGTGACTTCAAAGTGATAAAACAGTAATACTATCAGTTAATCTGTTAAATTTTGTTCTTATGTCTTTTAGGTAGTTGGCTTACTCATTTTAAACCAGAACTCCCTACTGCTGCATTAAATGTGTTTGGGCTTTACATACCCACATATGCCCTCACAAACACACCACCACCAAACTTTACCAAGCACGTCTTCATTCCACTCCTATTTTTACAGCCACCAGTTGCCACAGATACGTGAGGTGTGGTTATAAATAATGAGATTAAGTCTGTAATTCAATTTCAATTCCTTTCTCTTTCAATATATTCCCCTTCTGCAACTACACGCCGTTGCATTCTGGTCTTCCATTGGCCAAAGCAATGCAGTATTGTCTGAGAAGTTCAGTCATCTCCTTGTTCTCTTCTGGAACAGACTCAAGACGGGTTCCCTTGAGTGCAGACTTCATTTTAGGGCAAAGAAAAAAGTCGCATGGTGCTAGATCAGGTGAATGTGGTCATGTAGTGTGATGCATTTCTCGACCAAAAACTGCTTCACTGAGAGCACTGAGTGTGCTGGCGCATTGTCGTGATGAAGGATGAAACCATTTTCCCACAGCTGTGGCCTCTTTCTTCTGACCCTTTCTTGCAAAGTTTATGGAACCTGTTTGTAATAGTGTTGGTTCTCTGTTGCTCAATCTGGAACCCAGTTCTCCATAGTTATGCCCTTAATGTCAAAGCAAACAATCAACATGGCCTTGAACTTGGATTTGCTTTGTCGGGCTTTCTTCATCTTTGGTGATGAAGGTGTTTTTCAATGCATTGACTGCCATTTTGTCTCAAACTGTAAGATCCAAGTCTCATTGCATGATTGTTTTCTTTGATATTAAGGGCATAATTATGGAGTAATTAATTATGGCGTAACAGTAAAACAAATGGTCCAGAAGTGAAGAAGAAAATAATGAAGCTTCTGAGACAGCTAACAGAAGAATATATTGAAGGTGTGCTTGGTAAAGTTTGGTGGTGGAAGGGGTTGTGGGGTGTTGATGAGGATATATGCGGCATGTAAAACCCAGACACATTTAAAACTGTAAGAGATTTGGTCTAAAACTAGTGAACTAACTACCTAAAAGTGTTCTTCATTAAAATGGGTAAGTAGGCAAGAAGTCAGATAATATGCTTGTGGGTGCAGAAAAGCAGTCAGATATGAAGCTGGTGGGGCAAAGAAAGACCAAATGCATTAACATTAATATATCATGCATTTACTGTCCTACATTTACAGCTTTCAACAAATACATCCTTATTAACTGCCTTGTCAGGTTTGCGGTGACATAAATTAGGCTTCTAATTTGTTTACATGTTGGGAGTAGAAACTAAATTCAGTAGAAAATGGTATGGGCAGGTACAAACAAAGAACAACAATAAATAAAAACAAACAAACCTAAAGTAAATGGTTTGCATTACAGCACTAATCTAACACTTGATAGATATGCAAAGAAATATTATTGACTGCTTTTAGATTTACATCACTGGTCTCCTGATTTCTTCTGAACAGTGAATTTATATTTATTCGTTCATTTATTCATATATATATATATATGCTGAATACATTTCACCTACAAATACGTTAAAGTAAATCCAATGATGCATTGTTACTATGCAGCTTCTCTAGTACATTTATGTATACAACACAACGGCTCACAACACTTTGACAATCATCTCATTTTATCAGTGCTGTGTGAAATACAAGGTTTCTTGTAGTAATTTATTTGATTACCTAGCATTTTGATGTGAATATTTCATTATGAAGAGAGTGTTAATGGTTTTGGAGCCATCATTTCTTTGAACTTGTATGCAAAATGTGCGCATATTTGGAACATGGAAAGCAGAAAGACTATTTGTAATGTGCGCTGGCCAGGAACAAACAGACCCAGAACACTGTATACTCTCAAAAACTTTTTTTTGGGTCACTTTATGATAAATATTTGGAATTCTGACAGTTAGGGGACTATGCAAGTGCGACTTTTAAGTGCAAGCTATGTATAAATTCAATGTTTTTCAAGAAATATTCAAAAATATTTCATTTCAGAAGCATAGCTGAGACAGATCCAATTGTTTATTCATGGGTGGTTAGTATAATACACGTACAGTGCAGCTGATTAGATACCGTACGGGTTGTTATGTGAAGTTATTGTGTATTAATAATGTTCATAAAACACCAACAAGCTACTTAACCTCCCTAGGCATTAAATAACCACATCCCTTAGTTTTTAAATCACACTGATGGGAATCACAAACAGCGATGGGAAAAAATGCATGATTCTGATTGGTTTCTGATCATAACAGGTAATGATGTTATGATCAGAAACCAATCAGAATCATGCATTTTTTCCCATCTCTGTTTGAAGGCTACTAGTTATCTAGATACACTCAGAGTTCGGGGATATCACAGTGATTTATGAAACACTACATCAATTCCCTCACCATGCAGGTCTATTTTCTATGCCTATTATTGTTATTAATATGGCAAGATGGTACATTTTGTGTAAAATAATTAAATGACAAATTTACTCATCCCCTTGAAATTAATTACTGGCTACAACACTGTGCTGGTAAGTTTGTCAGTCTAATTTATAGCTGATGGTAAAACCCCCTGATAAATCAGGTGGAGGATGCTGAGTCAAAAAACATCACGTGATATAAAATTTACTCATATCTTCAGACTGAGGTTTTGGCAACCTCAGGGCATTTCAAGGACTTTATCCACATTGACTCTATTTCCTCAGTTGGTGTATTGTAATTAATCAGTTATGGGTAAAATGTGTGCACTCTGTCTTATTATCTTTTTGATCAGGATAGAGGCATCTGTTGTTTGTGTTATTTGTCACGTTTGAGTGATCCTGCATCCTCACGCAAATGCATCACACTGGATTTGGAGTTAATATGTGTCATCTGTTACAATTTTAGAACAGCAGAGGGAATCTATTATTCTGTCTTCGTGATTGGTTTCTGAACACCAATAAAGTGGAATCATTATCACGTTTGAATTGTGACTTTAGTAGTGGCCACATTTTAGAAGTAACTGGTGAGGTTTATATTAATAAAATGTCATCAATAAGTGAAAAAGAAAAAAAGAATGCATTAATTAATAAAATGTTGTTAATACATTCACTTATAGCGCATTCAAAAGGCATTATATGCATTGTTTATGGGAATGCATTACAGTTTATACCAATGCCTAAACTGCAGTTAAAATAGTTATACATCCATTCATGTTATACTTCATTCATAATTTAAGTTGCAGCAGAGCGACAAACAAGAAATTAATTGTGAGTCAGTGACATTTCAGACATAATATGGACAAATGTGCTGTTTATTTTTGCTCAACTAGCAGAAATAGATCCCACCGAAGCCACGTTCACGTTAGAGCACATTGGCTAACTGGCTAGCTAGCTCAGATTGATTTGTACACTCCCATTAAAGGTGCTTCCAGAAAAATTTGCATCCCTTCTTCCTTTTCATCTTCATCTGTCGAGCTTTCATATTTTAAATTGAAAGTTATATTCATATAAAATGGATTGTTTGCCATATCCGCTGATGCATTCATAAGGAATTTAATAATAGTTTTTGAAAAGGCATTATAGTTTATAGCAATGTTTATTTTTTTATTCATACAGTCATATTATACTGCATTCATTGTGCATTATACACATGGTTTATGAAAAAAGCCGCACAGTCTTTAGCAATCTTTATTCTGCACTTATAAATGATTATTCATAGCATTCATATGTAAGGCATTATAAGAGCACATTTATATGTTAATGTTTATAAGGCATTATACAAATAATTATACAAACACAACTGTTTATGAAAAGACATTACAGTATATAGTAATATTTATAATGCAGTTATACATTGTTACTTATACATTCATTTTGTAATGCATTCATAAGGCATTATAACACATTGTTACAATTTTTGTGAAAAACATTTTACAATGCATTTATGACTGTTTATTCACACCAACATTTATAAGAAATAATGCACATTGTCATAAATGTATTCACAAACTATTAACAGGATGCATTATAAGTAGTGATTATGACATATTATATCACCAATACCAAAGAAATTCAGGCCCAGTTTCCTGAGTACATTAGGTTTACACTTCTTTTAATTTTCAAGTGTAAATCTTTATGTTATAATGGCATATGATATTAGAAACTAATTAAAATAACTTATAAGGGACTGGAACAGGACTTCATATCATAGTCTCGGTCACATTTCAGAACATTCATATCATTTCTTATCATATCTGATTCATTATAAATCACACACTGCTACACTGTACATGCTGCTACAGTACTGTTTATATTACTCTGGTCACTCTGTTTACATTACTCTGTTCACTGTTTTACATTACCGTTTACATTGCTCTGGTCACTCTGTTAAATTACTGTTTGCTGTGCTAATAAGGCACAATGCACTTTTACATTCCCTTTGCACAAAGTACGTATTGCTGCTAATCCTCAGATTTCATATATTACATATTTTATCTCTTCTCATTTCTTTATTTTTATTGTGGTCAGAAAATTTCTTTACTTTTATTTGTTTTAGAAAATGTCAGACTTTAATTTAAAATTCTCTTATTGTTTATAACGTTTGCACAGTCAAAAGGAGCGGTTCAGGATACATTTCACTGTGTGTTGTACTTGCATGACTACGCATGTGACAAATAAAGGATCTTGAATCTTGATAAGTTGTATTTGTGAGTTCGTGAGTAATGTAGACATATTTTAAACAAAATTTGAATTAAATCACATCATTTCCATTGTTCAATTTCTCACCATTTTATTAGCAACTACATTACAGTTCTATATAGATAAAGAGCAGGTCAGCTGGGATTGGCTCCAGTTATCAATTTTAATGCATAATAAAGATAGCTAGAAAGTGTAGCAGATGAGCATAAATAATTAGAGAAATTTGTATAATTCCTTATGGATGAATTATTACATGATATACATATGTTGATAATTTAGTATAGGCATATATAACAATCTATACAACCTTCACAGAAATTATACTTGTACTTTTTTTTTTCCTGTCATGAGAGACTTTCCTCAACTCAATTTTAAATGTCCTGTCCTTTATGCTCCTTTCTGTCTGAAAGTATATCTTTGTGATGACTAGAAGGGTCTGGTAGTGTGAATAGGTCTCAAAAAAGTGCAACGTGCTCCGCAGAGCTTGTTTTTTCTTCTCACTTTTGACTGGCCTTGTGTGTAATGAATGTTCCAGACTGGCACCCCTGCTGTGGCAAAGCAGCAATTTTAAAATAGCCCACATTCCTGTTTCACAAGTTTCAACACAAGTAACTGTGTATGAGGGACTTTTTGCTGGGAGTCATTTCCATTTCAAGTTTGATTTTTTTTCTTTTTTTAGTTTCCTTGTGTTGATTTAATGTGCCTTTTCAGTGGAGATGGATCTTTGCGTGTGTGTGCGTGTGTGTCAGTTCAAAGCTGTGTAAACACAATAAACCTACCCAGCTACTTACAGACTCATAAACTGAGATGAGGTTTTCACAATAAGGTATTAAAAATGCATGACTTTGGAAAATCGGAATGTTATGTAACGTATTCTGCATTAATATTTTTGGAATTGTATTCTAGGCATCTCAATAAAGTCAGAATCTCCACCATGAAATATTAGTACCTTAACAAAAGATAAGGTCAGAGTATCTTCAGATAATTTTGTCAGATAAATGTCAGATAAATTTGTTCTTTAAAGCTGTTCTTCTTGTATTTATTAAGACGATTATACTTCAACTACCTTTGCAGTTTTTCACTTCTGTATTCTGTTTCTCATTTCTGCTTACGGTTATGGTTCTCTACATTTATAACATCATAAAGACTGTTTTGATGAACTCTCAATAGTGTAAGATTGACAAGTGAGATACAGTACAAGCATGAAGATGTGATTTAACAACAAAATGAAACCCCTGACTTTTTTGGGAAACACACTAGCAACAGAACATTACATTTACATCAAAGTCAGACCTCCTGATCCTTTATTTTTCCAAAAATTTGGGTTCTCAGACTTGTTAGCCAGCACCAGCAAACCCTTTTTCCTCTTCTTGCTTTATCTTTGTCTTCCTTTCTTCTTCTTGGTCTTCCATCTGGTGCTTCCTTCTGGATTCTTTCTGCTACAAGGTGAAACACAGAAGGTGCTCTCTAGAGGTTTGTCCATTCTGGGCTACTGTAGAGGCACAAAATAGCGTGTCAATAGAAGAAGACCCGCTCTCTATGTAGATATAAAATCATAGTGTTGTTAACATTTTTTTGGAATTCCTTGGAAGTTGGAAGAATGCATGCTGATTAATCCAAGTAATTAATTTAATAATGATTTAATCATTGGCTTTGACCAACTAATATAAAATTAGGCAAAAAGCAATGTTATGCAAATCAAGGTGAAGATTTAGATCACTAATGAGCAAGCCAGAAGCAAGAAAACCTCCATGAGACAACATGTGGAAGAAATCTTAAGAGGTACCAGACTCAAATGGAAACCCAGGCTCTTCTAGGTGACACCAGACAGCATGATTATAAATTATTACAGTATACCGTTGTAGAAGAGTAAACTCAAGGATGTTTAAAGGGGTTGAAATCACCTCACTCATTGTAATATTTATCATTTTGCAGTCTAAGTTCTATTTTACAACCTTTAAGAGTATGTGTTGTTAATATTTATGCTATCCTGATGAGGGGTTATATGTGAGGAATAAAACACTTGAGGGCATGCTGAAAATAATCATTGGTGGGCTGTTGTGATGCAGCCTGGAACGAAGCGGAGTTGCTGTTGTTATCACCCTGAAGTTCCCCTTATTGTGTTTATACCAGAATAACTTGCCAAGGCTAACGTTTATTAAAGAAGGACACGTTATACTTTTTATCTCTGTTGTAACGCTATAAATATTCATGACCTTGCCGTACTCTTTTTTTTCTCTCTTTCTTTTTGAAGTTATTAAGAGAAACCAAAACGTCCTCCATCCCGAAGACTTTCCCATGAATGAAAACTTACAGCATTTATTCTGTGACACTGGAGACTCCTTTCAAAAATACTAAATAAACAACTAAATCCCTTTACAGAAACTGTATCAGTGTATTTTTAAAAGCCATGCACGTCTCTGCATAAGTTAGCATTATAAACCTGTGATTTTTCTTGCACCTGGAATAACTGTCAGTTGCTGACACCTTCTAACCTATTCGATTGGAGAATTCCAGTAGTGATAATGATGCTATTCCTGTTCATTATTTACATTTGACAGTAGCAAATTAGGCTTTATTTTTATGATATTCGTATCACTGTGTTATAATTACAGTAACTTTAATTTGAAGTAAAGCCACATAGAAGCTGTCATTCAAGACCTCTAATTTATTTGATTGTGCAAGTTTTAATTTGGAAGGCAACACAGATCCTTCCTCACGGGAGAGAAAACTAGCCAGGCTGAACTAATTAGTCTTTTATATAACTGCTGATCTAACCTAATTGAATATAAATTAGATGGATGGCTAATGTACACCTAATCCACACTTTTCTCAGAAGAAATATCTCCATATTTGCATTTTATTTTTATTCCTTTTCCTCTATATAAATGTAATCAAAAATAAATAAATAAAAAATTAAAAAATCTATTTTCATATTATGATATA
>JAQMYM010000005.1:1618471-1641858 GCA_030014255.1 Parauchenoglanis ngamensis | reverse complement strand
CATTGTGTAGCAGAACAGCTTTCAGGATTAACATTGACAAATCAATGAAGAGACGCCACTCTTCCGGGTTGTGATCAAAACCCAAGGACAAGAACAATCCTTCAATGTCATAACAGAAACAGAGACTGTTGACTTGAGCAAAAAATTTGGTTATGTCATGATGTTGGCTTCAAAACACAGAAATTTTCATACTTGGTGAGAGCAAACACCAGACCTGCAGTCTTGAACCCAGCAGCTCGGCTTTTGCTTTTGACAGACCCAAAACTCTGACCAAATCTTTCAATTTGTACTGTGTTATCAGATGTGGATTGCCTGTTGAGCACAGTTCAAAATCCGGGTCAATGTCACTGTCAGTACCCTGCATTGCACTTTCTTCATCTGGTTCGTATAAGGTCCAATCCTCTGGTGGTTTCGGAATTGGAAGACTGTAGTCATGTGGAAGGGGTCTCATTGCTGAAGGCAAATTAGGATATTCAATTGACTTCATGTTTTTGGCAGAGAAACCAGACACATTAGTCAAACAGAAGTAATAGTCACATGGTCTTTCTGTTCTCGCCATATCATTGGAACAGCAAATGGCATTGTCTTTCGAGTGCCTCTGAGCCAGGCTCTCAGACTGACAGCACATGTCACACAACAATTGTGAGGCGCTCATTCTTGTATTGATCACCAATTTTGGAGCTGAAATACAGATGATAAGCTTTCTTCACAAGAGCAGTCATCCAACGTCTCTGAGGGGCAAGTGTATATTCGCCACAGATATAGCAGAATGTATCGCAGCTGTTAACGATATTGACGAGACATATTGCCTGGCACCAAAGCATCTATAGCATCAAGCTTACTAACTGTTATATTGCTACAGATACGATACTTCACTGTACTGATACTGTACATACACACTGACTATCTATATTAACCAAATGAACAGGATCGGTGTATGCAAGCCACCTTTATAGCATACTGAGACAACATCAAGCTCGTTCAGACCTGCCCAGGCATGCCCAGGATGTCAACTTCCACAGAACAGCTTCCAACCTGACCTGATTCCATGCCTGGACATGCCCAGGCTGCACAAACCGTTGTTGATAAGTCACTTACGGGAGCAAAAATGTTTGGATACAAATATAAGAAAAAATCATGACAAAACTGAAGATTTCTCTGAAACTGTACGTTGATGTGATATTCATGATCAGCACCCAAAAATCTATAAGAAACACCCAACAGTGTTCAACAAGGAAAAACTTTGTTGTTACCTGTCCGCACCAAAATCAGCAATTTCTCTAGTAGAAGCTCTTCATAATCAGTTTACATGTGATTACACTCTTCTACCACTAGGGGTTTCTGCATACGCATGGTCAGAAGAAGCTCTAAATATACACACATCCTCACACACATGAATAACTTGATAAATCACAGTGTACATGTAGAAATGTGTGTATGCACCAAACGTGTATTACACAAAATTATGTATTGAGATGGGTAATAAATTAGACCCCTGGTGTCTTAGAGCTAGTAATGCAGAAGGTTTGAGAAATTTAACTGCAGTTTGTGAAACTTCATTTATACAATGTAGCATTAAGACCAACATGGGACTAATCGCATGCTTATTTTGTAGCCTGAAAACCCACAGCATGTCTCCTTGCTTTAATAAGGACAGCGCTGAGGTGAGTGTGTACCAAGGACCCTGATTATGCCCTGATGAGCACTAATCACAGGTAGTAAACCGGCATCAGAGCTAGACTATTATCCTCTTTAATTCCAAGAATGTGCCAAACAAAATGACCTGCCTGAAAAAAGATAAAGGTCATGTAAACACATCTAGGTGCAGGTTCAAGATGCAATTCAATGGTTCAGCAGTAACAGGATTCATGACTCGTTGCATATTGTGGTCAATTAAACATGCATTATGTAAATGTGTTAACTGCTGGTTCTTGAGTTAGCTCACAGCATGTTTAATAATAATGCTTAATATCAGATTAAACATCAAATGGGTGATTCCATGATTGGGATGCCATTTAGCACATTGTAATTTCTTTGTTTACTTATTTTAAATAATTTTTTATAAACACAGACTCTAGGAAAACATTCATTTAACTATGTAACAATGTCTCCTGAAATCATGAATATCTCATGATTATTGTTATTTCAGATGGGAAAAAAAGCTTTTTTTATTACAAAGTTGAAGAAAGGGTAAAGGCTATATTTTGCTCTTAAATGATTAACTGGGTTGGAGATTTTTGAGAAGAGAATTGAAAATATTCAAAATTTGGTTAACTAGCATCCATGCTAATGGAAAGAGAATAATAAGGGTATTCTAACTTTTAATATTATTATTATTATTATTATTATTATTATTAATAATAATAATAATAATAATAATATTTGTTTACTTATTTTCTTTTGTTATTGTCAAATTGTTTATTATTGTCAAATTGTTTTTGTTATTGTTTGTTTTACAGGGTCATGAGTCAAGAAAAAAAAATAGAAAACACTTTTTTTCCTTCTCATGATCTTCAGTAAATTTTGATGATTCTACTTCCTGTTGAACTTGACTTGTAGAATATTTTAAATATTTAATTGGGGTTAGGATAACAGGTATTCAGGTAACCGGGTTGAGTGAATGTAAGAGTAATATGTAATTTTTTTTATAAGAGATGATTGACGAAAACTGATGTTTTTACGCATGAGATGTTAAATGGATTCACACAGTAATGTAAAAAATAATAAAAAATCTTACTTTTCAAAGCGAATGGGACAGGCAAAAATGCTATTTTTAAGTCCTCTTAATGTTTTTGTTATTATTATTATTATTATTATTATTGCAGTTGTTAATACTACTATTAATAATAATTTAATTTATATACCACCTTACATACATAAAATGCAGCTCAAAATGCTTAACTTAATAAAAAAAAAGAGAAAGATGATAAGACAGTATTAAGAGAGGCGAATCCAATAATAATAGTAATAAAACGATTTGAAGTGAAAAGATAATAAAAATATCATAAAAATATGATATAAGGTGCTTTTTACATGTCATAATATCTTTTACCATTACTTCAAATAAATATTAGTTAATGTAGTATCAGTGGGACACAAATGGCACTCCAATCGTGTAATCACCGAAAAGAAGTTTTGTCCATGTGCTATGTATTTAATGCCTTATTAATGCATCCATTAAAGAGATTCTCATATAGGCTTGCCCCATGAGTGCTTTAATGGGTAGAAAGCAATGTACCGGAAATACTTAGTCTTGCTTAAATTACAGTCTTAATCTTGTCTGTTAGGCCTCTGCAATATCCCCAGTCTCAGAGTCAGCATCTGCACGATGGGACAAACCGAGAATTTCCTGCAGCTTTAAACCCAGCTACAAAGAACCATCAATTGTGTGGACTAAATAAAGACACCAACTTAATCTGAGTTCTGAAAAGAAAAGAAGAAATAAAGTGCAATATAAGACTTTATGAATTCATGTTTATATATATTTTTTTGTAACAAAAGCTTTTAATCACAGAAATATTTCACATAAGACTCTTCTTTTTCTTCGTTTTTACAACCCAAGGGAAAAATTTGTCTATGTAACGTCACATACACACACTGACGCACCTTCTTACTGACGCTGACCAGAAAAATAAAAGTATCACTGTACACCTTGCTTTCATACGGAGTTGTACAAAAATTAATTGAAATAATTATACACCAAAATCAGTAACAAAAAATGAACATAGTACACATAAGCAATAAAAAAATTATTACATAAAAACATATTTGAAATGGAGGTATGTGTAATTAATTGTTTACTTATTTCGTTTAAATAATATGAAATTATTATTGGGTGATGGTACGTATTAAAGGCAATAAACCAAGAACATATAAAAATAAATGTTTTCCAAATAAGAAAAAAAAATACATATGGTTTGAAATGGTAACTTCTAATCATCACATTTACAGCTTATAAGAGGCAGGAACTGTTTATTTCTATGTCTTTCATATAAAATGTTAGAAATTCCACAGAAATCAATGACAGATTTTATCTGCAGGAATCAGACAGAATGACAAAAACCGAAAATAAAAATATAAACCAGGAGTAGCCAATATCAACAAATCTGTGCCTTAGGTCAGACCAGTGGCAAAAGAAATCCTTTATTTTCCAGTAATCCATTAGAAAATTTGAATAAAAAAGAGAGCTTAGAGGTTATTGATGTTTGGTGTTTGCTTGGTAATGAAATAACCCTGTAAAAAATTTATCATTCCTATTACAGCACTCAGTGATGACATAGATCATTTATCTAATAGCATAAACATGCTGTTATAATATTAATCTGAAACTGTATATAGGCAATATACAGTAATACTAACCTAAACCAATAAGTCAGCCAATCATTGGTTATCGGATTTATAAAAAAAAGAAGAAAGAAAAGAAAGAGAAATGGAAAAAAAGGAAAAAAGCAAAACAAAAATACTGTATTTCATTACATTCACATTTTATTTTTTCATATGTCTTTTTCATACAAATGTATTCTCATCGAATGTGTGCATTTAGTCTTTTGTGTCATTTGTGCACATCCACTTAGTTTGAGAAAGAAAAAAAAAAGTCTTTTATTTTCTCTGAGATTCTCATACATCATTCATGATTGGATATTCCACATCTGTTCTCAAATTGCAAAAGCAGTCAGCAAAAGCCTCAGGTTCAGGCTTCAGTGATGAGGGCCAGCCCTTGCTGTTGCCTCTTCCCTCATTCATATGCTCACAATGTCAACCTGGAGTTTGTATTTAGATCAAATGGACAGAAGGACAAAATCATTAACATAGGAATTCATGCAGTACATATCCTTTCAATTTGGTCCTAGGAGTCCTTCTTCCTTTGAAAAGTCAGCCCATTTGCTCTTATCCAAACAGGACTGACGCCAAAAATCTGGCCTTTTCTGACAAAGGACGAGTCAGAAGTCTTGGCCATTAATCAGACTGTACTCTCCATGACCCATTCAGAGCTGTCAAGTGTCCCTTTATCTCCTTCCCCCTCGCTCTCGTCGCACTGCAGCAGCATGCCGTTCACTGACATGCTCCTTTTAGTCCAGATGTTGCTGATACGCTGTGGGTAGCTAAGGCACTGCGAAGCACCAACATCACCCATGTCAAAGGAATGACTGCGCTTGGGCTTGCTCTCCAGTGGCAGCTTGAGGAAGCGGCCCAGCCTGGAGTCCCCACGGCCCAGCAGTGGCTCCTTGTCCGAAAGAATGTCCATGGTTGCCATGATGGCCCCTGTGGAGGAACGGTTACCTGGATCCCTAGCTGGAGGTTTTATGTCCAGGGAGGCAAAAGCTCCAAGCAGGTGGTCTAGATTTGCCCTTGTTTTGGCTGGAGCGTGCTTCCATCTCCGAGGTCCAGTGCTGGGCTCGGCACACGGGTCATAACGTCCCACCTTCTCACTGCCAATCGTGTCTGTTGAGGAAGTGGAAGAGAGGCTGCTTTGCAAAGAGCCACACTTAAACTCTACAACCTCATCATGCATCACAACTATGGCTTTGGGGGCCGGAGGTGGAGGAGCACCATTGACCTGTGCTGCCTGCATTCCACCATTGGTTTGAGAGTAAGTGTTGCTCACTGATACAAGCTTGGCGACTTGGGAAGAGCTACTCACTTTGTAGCGCACCATGAGGATGACAATGAAGACCAGGAGAGTCGCAACGATCACGCCGCCTATCACCAAGATCATAGTTCCCCCAAGAAACTGCCGGTGAAGAGACTGGCAGCGAGGGTAGTCATCACGAGTCACAAACTGAACGCAGCCCACTATGTTGGTGGCGGTGAGGGTGGTGGCTGTGTCGTCCCAGATGGCGAGCACGCACAGGTCGTACTGCATCCCTGGCATCAGGTTATTGACCACAAAGGCTCTGCTGGCAAACGGTATCATCCTTTAAACAAGAATAAAAAAGGACAAAGCTTTTATCAACCTTTGAGAGACCAAACCAAAGAATATGCAGGCTTCTGATATTTCAAATGACCTCAAGTAACTAAACAATTTATTTTTATTTACAGTGACAGTGAAATATGTAGTAAATTACAACATTTAAAGGTTAAAATTCCATTAAATATTCATTATGTGGTGAACACCGGAAGAAACCAATTAAGAATCCTTTTTGATATGGCAAAATCTTAATTATGAATACATTCTTTTTAATGAAAACATTTAAAAGAGTAGCAAGCTACATAAAAATGAAAACAGATTTAAAATTTAAGGACATCTGGGGGGCGCTTAAAAATCATATATAGAATTGTATTAACAGACCATGTCCCAAGTAGAACCCCTTAAGAAACAGGGTAAAAACACGTTATTATTCAGAGACTCCTCAAAGAACTTATTTTTATTCCTAAAAGAGTATTAAAAGAACAAGGAACAAAGTCTTTCAAGTGTTAGATGAGCACTTGGAGATCTTTCCTTATTTACCAAAATCAGTAGGAGTATTTGAATTAATCATTTCACTGAACTGAAGTATTCATGCTTTCTTTCATTTTTGTTTCCACAAGCCTTTCTCAAAGATTTCAAAAACACTTTAATAACTTAATTCATCATCATCATCATCATCATCTAATAATAATAATAATAATAATAATAATATTCTTTAACTACATTTTGTACATTTTGCCCCGAATAACAAAATAAAAAAGGATCATGTAGGGAATTTTACACAGTGCCACAATCATTGTAGGAGCGTCTGATACAATTGAAGAATTCTTTAATAAAAAACAAGACAAAACAAAAAACACTTCACATTAAAAACCAAGAGTATGAAGAAAAATAATGGCAAAAGCTTGACTAGCATGAGCAGAGGCTACTGGGAAATGCAGTCTGGCTTACATGACACCCAGTGGTGAAAAAAAAGCCTTAAATTATTAAAATTTAATAATAATAAAAAAAAACCTAATAAATAGACAACAAACAAGCAAACAAATGAGCACTTTTTTCCCTTTTTAGGTCATTTACCCCCAAGTAAATAATAACGTGATACTTGAGCCATTAGCATGGCATAACATTTGCATTCAAAGTGATTGCTGTGCACGGAAATGGAATATGCCACTGGCACTCTGAAACCTACCGAGACTGATTATTGTAAAGCATCATGCATGCCAAGCTGAATATTTGTGTCTTGAACACTAGGCAGTTTGCTGGTATTTACAGTTCTGTTGTTGCCTCTAGTTTGTACACAGCTTATATCATGACATGTGATGAAGACCCTGTGGCATCTGCCAGTACTCTTTTGTGTAATCTTTGAGTTCCTTATAATTAAGAGAAAAAAACACATAAAGAATTGCAGAGCAATGGAAAAACGATAATAAAACAAGCAAACAAAAGTGCTCAAGTCATCTTGAGGCTAATTAAATCATAAAGGTAATGGGTCCTTCAACAGTTTCAACAGCTTTGCATTCTTCTGGCATGTATATTGCCATGCACTGTGTCTTTGAAGATTCCTGGCTGGTGAAATATAAACAGATTTTTAATTAAACCATAAAAGATTAGACAACTGTGCCCTTCTGAGAGCTCTCAGCACAAACAAAGCAATTACATGAATGCATTTGTGCCTCATTTTCCAGGTGGATCGGTGATTTTACTCAGACTACGGGGTGAATCAAGATGTACAGATAAAAGCAAGAATGAAAAGCATAACGAAAAGAATGAAAATTCATTCTGAGACTGACTTTGTTGGTAGTGTTTGAAGCTCCAGTTAAAATTAGGCTCTGATTTAGAAGATAAAAAAATAATAAGCATTAATTTGTGTGCACAGTTTGTGCAGGCAGTTACTTTGATGCTGCAAATAATTCACCAAAGGGAAAATGGCATGAATGCTGTGAGGTGAAAGACCTATATTTAAATGATTAATGATTTTCATGTGTTAATTGTTATCTTTGGTGAGTTCAGATCTCCCATTGGAATAAGCTGAACACATAATGTTCACATGCCACACATAATTCTAATGACACAGCAAATATATCATCAATTAATGGCGGTAAGACACTTCAGATAATTGCTCAAAATGTGATATGACCAAGATTAAAGAGTTCTGTCTAAATGCTATATGCTCCTATGCTTGACAATAGAAGTGTGAACATTGAAATGCTAAGGCATAATTCCCATTACTAAATATTATAAAATTGGCTTCAAATGCCGATAACGGTTTTCCACAAATTTAATACTTGCCCTTCGGTTTTATTAATTTGCATAAACAATTAGAAAAATTAATAAATTCTCATTAACACTGCTCTGTTTTTAGCACCTTTAGTTAGAAATCTCAAGATTCCTTAATAAAAAAAAAATGACCTAGAGGTTTTTTTACGAAGAGTGTTATCAAATTTGCACACAAACTGCATGGTCTGTAGGACTTACATATTTCTCAGGCCCATGGAAATGTGAGTGTGATTTATCCTTTACTCAACAGCGCACTACAGCCATATCAGCAGAAGAATTGCAGTGTGACACATTGACTGCGCTCCACTCCCATTCTAAGGAAGTCCATTATTCATCCAAAATCACAATTCTGTCACTGGAGAAGATGCTGTATAATACAGAACCATTGAAGAACCCTTTGCGCTTGCTCTTATACAAGGGCGCAGTACTGTAGCATCATTAGTTATTTAATTATTTATTCATATTAAAAATAATAAAAAATTGTTCAATTATCTTAAAAACATTATACGGTTCTTTTGAGTTCTGTGATATTATTTGAAATTTGCGTGGTTTAGTTTGTAGTGTGGAGTATTAGTGATTCATATCTCTGTGGCTGTTATGTAAATGGTTCATAGCACAGGACAATGGTCGCCCCATGAAAGGCATCACTATTAGGCTCTAAAGAGAAAAAGTATTCCTTTATTGTTTTAACGTACTTGTTTTAAACTTAAATTGTCACAACCCGACGTTTGTATTGATTTGACTAGGGACTTAAATTTTTTAACTAAACACCAATTTTTGACAGAAAACTACCATCTAATTGTCTACATTGAAAAAAAAAAGAATAAATTGTGAACAATCTGTAGGAATTCATCCACCTTTTTTCCGTATATACTCGAGCCACCGCTGGAAACCAGTGGTGTCATTTATTCTAATTTTTTTTCCACAATCTTTAGAAAATTATTCAGGTTCTGCCAAATTAGATGGGAAATGGGGGTATATGGTGATTTTGAGTTGATTTTGAGGAACACAAGTTCAACTAAGTAAAGAGTAAGGGTACCTTTTGCATCCCTTTTCAGCCACTGATCAGTGCAGCTCAGTCAAAGTGACAGTTGGAGTCACAGCAGACATTCTAACAAGTGCCTTTCTAGTTCACTCAATTTAAAGAGACAGCCTGACCTAGACCGTGTGAATGTAGTTTTATATTTGGTCCACTTTGTGTATTTTGTGACAGATCTGTGCGCTGACAAGGTCATGTATCCTACTCCATGTTTGTGCGTCTCTATGACTGTGTTTAGAATGCTACTTTGACTTGAGTTGTCATATCTGTGAACAGTCTCTCCACTAAAAGAATACTATTTGAAGGCATTGTGCTGTACCATTTAATATTCTGCTAAATTAATTATTAAATATTTAAATCATTACTTTGGTGAGCTAAAAAAAACAAAACCCATATATTTAAAATTGTCCCTAAAGATTTTAGGCTCAATTTAATTCAAGTGCTTTAATAATTTCCAAGTAATTCCTAAGCTGTTGTCTTTCCTTTTTTTTTAAATAATGACAAATAATGTCTAATTTGTCTACTTCTTAAAAAACACACAAAAGGAGCAATGTGTTTGCAGCAAGACTGTATCACTATAGCAATAAGATATTAAAACAGCCTGTTGGATAACAAAAGGACAGATTATTTACGGTTTACGTACACGGACATTAACGTCATGATGGGTATGAATGCCAAGGCAACGTTGGGCTTTCAAAGACTTCTTTGAACTGTTCTTTTTCTGTGGCAGAATGACTGTACATTCACCTTAAGAAAAAAAGAAGAAAAAAAAAAGAACTAAAAAAAAGATGCACTAATTATAATTTTGACTGGTTTCTGAAATCAATACAGGGTCAAAACTATACGAAAAATATACATGCACTTGCTTGGATTATTAATTCTGTGGTGCTGAAAGTTCCAAAATGACTTTTAGCTTATGCAATTAGCATCAGTAAACCAGTTGACAGCAAACACAAGCTGACAAACTAAAACATGAAAAAATAAAAACAGAAATTGATGTATTTTTCCCTGCAGACTGGATAGAACAGATACATAACAGCTGGTAAGAAAACAACACAATCTTTGGCTCTACTGCACTTACTAATATATAGCATATTGCTTAGACACAGGGACAATAATATCATAAACAATAGATGAAAGGACTCAATGATAGATTCCATCAGTTTATGTCTGAGACACACGTCAACGTATTTACCATTCTCAATAGCAGGATCTCAGCTTTTTCTATTCTCACACAGTTCCCATACAGTAGACCCCATGATTTACATAACACTGATACTAACCATCCCCCACCACCCACTACCACTCCACCAGGTAAATATAGATTACACAAGAGTACTCTGTTGATAGGTGACAGTTTGCCAGTGGAGGTGACCAATTTAGAAACGATGATTTAATAACATTGTGGCATAATTAGATGATGCATCATTACAAAAATAGAATACCAGCTTTGACAGAAACATATTTATCTGAGCCAGAAAGATCTAGTTAATTCTTCTCAGTGATACATGAATGAAGAAGAAAATTATTACCATAGGCCAAAACTGCATGCAATCAGCAACAGCTGTCCCTAATTTAGTAACAACTACTGATCTTATGTTCACAGTGGCAAGCAACCAAGCTACAAGTGACCCTTCATTCATACGTGTGACACACAGCCACGATTTCAGACACAAAGCACCAAAGCTACAGAGCGACAAGCAACATTAGAACATTTTTTCCCAATTCTATGAAAATGCATATGATTACCCACAAATGCAAAAAAAAAAAAAATGGTTTGAATGATTCCTTATGATCATCCCTATGGTGCATACGGTATGACATTTCTTAACTTCCCTACTCACTACTAACTTTAGTTCCTACCTACAATTAGTTCCCATTAACGGTTTGACAAAAACCAAAGATAAACTTATAGCCATTCAAGTCTTATCCTGTCATATATGACCTCTCATTAAATGTGAACAGAGAGAATACTGGGGAAAAAACAGCTTGGAAGAAAGAAGCATAGATTGTTGGTGAATCTGATGAATGTATACAGCTAGTAAAGTTATCTTGCTTTGCTAATCTGCCAGCAAGGCTAGTATAAAACACCATAACATGCCAATTATTTTTAATATATGGTGTGTATAAATTGTTTAGTGAACTGTAGGCTTTACATCTTGGCTACTACTGGAACTAAAGAAACTCTGGATAGTGCCAAGGAGAAAAACACGTGCGTGTGAATGTAGGGTTCGGGCTATGAATATTGGATTGAGGATACTGAATAAAATGACAAGATGTTTTGTATGGCATGAAGACCTATAATTACATTTTGCATGGTATTGTTTTGAGAATTAGAGAACATTCATGCAAGAAAATGGCAACATTTGCACTTAAGCATATATCTTAATTATGATATTGTCATGACTAATTCTCATTATTGCATTTAGAATTTTTATAATTCAGTCCTTTAAGCAATACAATAACAGGAATAGTATGTTATATTCAAATATACAGCTTTTAGCCTAAGTTAGAATGGAAGGAGACAGAAAGGGAGAAAGAGAATTTCCAATTTGTTTAGTATTCACAAGTCATAAGAGGGCAAAGAGACTTTGAATGGTTACCTGTAAATCAGGACCTCATCATCTGAGCAGTTGTACTGGAGCTGGTACATTTTCACCTTGGGAGCTGTTTTGCTCACTGTCCACTTGACCAGGGCAGAGATAGATGTGACCTCTGACACAGATACCACCTGTTCTGGCTGAGGTTTAGTCTCCCCTTTGCTGGTTTTTGTAGAGCTGGTGATGTCAGATAGCCTGGACTTGGGCTGTGAGGTACGGTTCGTGCCATTGCTGAGATGAGGCAGCTGAATGATGGAGAGTTCAATTGAGGCAGTGGATTCTCCTGCAGCATTGGAGGCGATGCAAGTGAAAGTACCATAATCCTTGGAGGTGGTGACCATGATGTCCAGAGTACCATTCTCATAAATAGTGGCCCGTGATGAGTTACTGATAAGTCGGTCATCAGGAGCCACCCAGTGTATGTAAGGCATGGGGTCACCCACTGCCTTGCAGCGTAGGCTGGCCGTCTGACCTTCAAGCACCAGAAGTTTGTGCGTATGCTGAGTAATCAAAGGTGGCTCACAGACAAACTCCTCCTCACGCACGTACCAAAAGTACCGCCCTTTTAGATTCGAAGGAGATGCGCATGTCTCCATGTCATCCTCACGCTCGAGCCGTCGCAACCACAAAATTTCACAATTGCAATGAAGCGGGTTTCCACTGAAACTAAGAGACAGCACAGGAGCATACGGTGTACTCAGCACCACATTGGTCTGAGACCGTGCAAATATGGGATCTGGTGGAAGCTTCTGGAGCCGGTTTGATGTGAGGTCAAGTCTGGCCAACTTGTCCAAGTCTGTGAAAGTGCCCTCAGAAATGTGGCTGATGAGGTTGTGGTCAAGGCTGAGCTGGTGCAAGTTGAGCATCTTGCGAATGGCCTCCCAGGGTACACTCTGTAGGTTGTTGTAGGACAGGTCCAAATCCTCCAGCGTTAGCAGCAGGTCATCAAAGCACTCTTTGGAGATGTGGCTCAGCTGGTTGTTATTCAGAATGAGGTGCTGCAAGTTGACAAGACCTCTCAGAGCATCTGGACCAAGCTCGGTTAGGCGGTTGCTGTCCAGATGGAGTGAGCGTAGAGTTTCAAGATCCACAAAAGAAAAAGGCTGGATAGAGCTTATGGTGTTCCGGGAAAGTGTCAAGTCCACAAGACTTGTCATGTTGACAAAATCCTGCTGTGTAATCCTGATAATGTAGTTCCCCCCCAGCCGTAACTCGACAGTCCGACGGTCAATGTCAGGTGGGACAAAGAGCAGGCCTTTAGAAGGACACAGGGTGCCTAAAGACTCAGACAGGTTCTGGCAGACACAGTACTTGGGGCATGCAGTGGCTGTCATCACTGTACTTCCCAGAAGCAGGAGACTGCAGAACACTCTGGCCATGGTAGATCATGTACAAAGGCCTGAAAAGGCAAAATGAAAAAGAAAAAAAAAAAAAAACAGGTCAATTTGTCCTTCCAAACACAGCAATGACATTTTGGGTCAATACCACTGCAGAGACTGTTAAAGACACAGACTATTTTTTTGAGATAGCACTCTACAAAGAACGGCCAAATCAGTCATGCTTATGTATAATACTGTGCATGTGCATACATCTTTTTCTTGTTTCACAATGGGAGAGCAAAGAATACCCCATAGAGGGGCCATGTTCATCATATATGACCCATGTTGGATGATTCAGCGGGTGGTGGGTGAATTGTGTTTAAAAGATGATGAATCGCTAACAATATTTCCTCAACCTTTTCAGTCATGTATCATTACATGTTTTATGGATTATATGAAATCCGTGTTTACATTGTAATTTAAGATATCCTGTTGTAAACAGTTGACTGGTAAGAACAGATAGACATTTTTTTTGTTTTATTTTATAAATCTGATGAGAGATCTCAGGAAGAGATATAGAAACAATGAACTTGATGTTATCGTGCTGATCATGTTATGTCACACTTAATGCTATGTTGTATCCTAGCATTAGCCTTTCAGACCTCTCTCTTGTCTCTCTTTCTTGGCTGATTTTAGAAGCCCATTCTTCATTCTCCAGGCTCTGAATACTGAAACACTGCTACAGAATGAAATCTGTCTGGGAGTTTGATCTGTCACAGGAATTTGAGGTTGTTACTATCTGTATCTTCTATACAGATATAGATATGTATCGGGTAGTCTCAGCTTTAGCTAACATCCAGTGATTACCCTGGACATTTTTATCATTAAATCCAGTTATGCCCAAACCCTAAATCAATTTTAATCAGCTTTCCACTAGAATGATTCTTTAATAGCAAGCAGGATTGAAGATGCAGGGGGACTGTTCTGATGACTGAAATCCCAGTGGAGAAAGAAAGGCATTAATCTTGATCCAACAGCCATCACCTATCACCTTTTGAATGCACACAGTGGGTTTCCAATAACTCATAATTATGAGTGACATTATGTGTGTGCTAGATTGAAGTTACATTGATGCTGCAGTGAAATAGATGCTGAGCTTCAGACTATATGGATTGAAATAGTATGCAGGAAGGAGCTATTTTGACGTGGGGGGTATATGTGCTAAAATATAGGGTTACAACTATATAGCCGTAACTCGGGTTCATCAAACTGAAAAAGGAGCAAAATCCCACAGCGCAAGTTTAATTCTATTGCTGCAGAATTGCATATGTGTAACTAAACTATAATTGGCCTAAAACCAAGGGAGTAAACAATACTGGAGAAATATTGTAAAGCAATATTTGCAATTACCAAGACCACATAATCAAGCCCGACAGAGTGAAAACAAATAAATTGAAAGACACAATAGATGAAAGGTTTCCAGCAGATCTTTTTTGAAATTTTACACAATCACTGTGAGCAGTCACATGTTTGTGCCAGACCTACATCTCACTGCCAAGAGAATTCACATGGTTATGCGGTATCATGTCAAAAGATGTCCTTTCAGAAAGTTATGAACCTAGAATACCTTCATTTCCTGTCAGGCATCAGGCAATTCCTGTCCTAAAACCTTCATTTATTTAGTGTCTACATGTTGTGACCATCAGGGTGAGCGTTACTCATTTTGCTCACACATTGCAAACCTGGCACGATTCACCCCTCAAGACTGTGGGTGTCGGTCACCCCAGCTCCTGAATTGGCAGCTTGGTCTTGTGGTCATGGCACACAAATCGAAGGGAAAGTGGAAAAATTTCAACATGCCTGCTGGGTATTGATGTGGCGCAGCTGCTCTTGTTCAGGATTCATCAATGGCCGTAATAAAGTTACCACGAGGCAAAAAGAGATTGAAAGAGACACACTGAGTGTAAAGGTTCTTAGTCATACAAGGCTATCTTGAAGATCTTACATCAGTTATTAGATGCCCATTTTAAGGCATTTTAGATCATAATAAATAATCCCATTGAAATGAAATTTGTGTTAAAATAATAATTATTGTAGTCTATATTCATAGAAACATTGAGACAAAGTGCATGAACAGAGCATGGCCCCACAGATAAAATTAACCTCTTCCTCCTCATATGTAGACATTAGATATTAACGTGTCTACTTAAGGAAAATATGTACAGTATACTGTATGGAATCTTGACTAAAACAATTAAGCAATGATTTTATTGATTGCTAGAATAAGAACTGAATACTGCAAGGGTTTATATTTCCACAATCGGATTTCCCGCAAGAGTCACTCTTCCTCATGTCATCTCAGGATGTTTTTCATGCCACTGATGTATCTGTCTTGTTCATTAGGGACTAAAATCTGCATTCAAGTTTCTGTGAAGCTGCTTTGTGTCAGTGTCTATTGTTAAAGTGCTATACGAATAAAATAGCGTTGAATTGCATTATGGTTGGTGCTTTACAATCTTTTGACTTTTTATTTCGCAACTATCAGCCAAGCTATACTGGCATCCATTCTTCATTAATGTGGCACTTCAATCTTTATTGATATTCAAGGATATTCAAGGCATAATTGTACCTTTCGCTGGTACACTGTGACCCTCTCTGCACACCATAGATCAAATGCTATTGTGCAGCTTGACAAGACGCGTCAGTTACCGTGACAGACAAATGATTTCAGACAGCCTGCATGACTCACACAATTTATTCTTGCAAACTGAGCATCTGAGAAACATTGCAAAATAAAAAGTTGTCTGCTCCTCGCTCTCTGATCTTTGTGTTTTGACATGCCAGTAATGCCGTACGCACTAAGGGAACTCGAGAAATGAGAACACGCAAGAGAGGATGAGCCCCGCTCTGACACAAACAGAAGAGAAGCCTACAGGAAAACAAGGTGGGAAAAATAGTAAGAAAATGGATTAAAGAGTCTGGGTTTGAATAGACTAAAATGTACATAGTGTAATATGAATTTTTAACTTTTTTTTTTTTAGAAAGTTCATCATTTTTAATAATTCTATATTATGATTTTATAGTCACTGTATTCAATTGCATTAGCCTGCGTTCCACTATAAACTTCCTGTTGTGCAGAATCACTGGGAGTGTGCTTGCGGCTCAGGATATAAGTCATTTTTGACAGCTGAAACCTGATTAGGTTGAATGCAGCACAAGCATGCCCTTTAGCAGGTCCGTGCCTCCAAGTCTCCTTTACTGCATTAGATATTCTCTCATAACTGCCTGTCAGTGTTTATCCCAATCCAATCAATTCATGGCACAGCCATCAAAGGCATACTTCACAAACTACAGCACTTGGAAAATGTTGAATACCTTGTTTTTAAAAGCATGCCGAGGATGTGCACATTTCAGTCTACGAGTCTATTTGAGTGGAACTAGGGGTTGAAGATCATCAAATAGAATAAGCATTTGGCAAAGATGCTGTGATACAAGAACGTATCATGATCCATGGTCTCTGGAAGGCGATAAAGATGGGCAAATTGAACCTATAGCTTTCTTTTTTTAGTTTAGCAGTCATGCACTGCAGACTAATATGATGATATATGATTAAGAAGATGACAAGTATTGAAATAAATATCTAATAGAAGTCTAAAATATTGCTAATATAGTTCTAGTTGTAATGATCACATTAATCACTGCAAATTTAGTTCAATTTAACAATACCACTTCCACTGTCATTATTCGGAAGCTTAGAATATAGCATTCGATCCATCATTATTATTATTATTTTTTTTTTTTAATCCGGTGCTGACAGATAATCCTGTGCACAATTTAATGTAGTCACAAGATAATAAATAATAAAAAGTCATCAAATTAAAAAGAATGTGTGGGATGTAATCTGTTTTATCAAGCTCCTAAGTCTCTCTTTCAAATTAACAAAACAATGCCAATATTTTTGTTAATTTGATGCATTGTCTCTGAGTAAGATCCTGGCACTGAGGTCCTATGTGCAAAACAACAACAATAAAAAATAACCTTTTCATATGCTTTAAAGTGACAATACTACTAGTTTGTTAATAATGTCACACTGATGGGCTTGGCTTCAAATGATATCCCACGGTTCTTTTAGATGTAGTTACAGCCCAAAATATAAATATTAGCATGACAAAGTGACAGCCAGTGTTGCTAAACTTAACGCTTCTTGTTTGAGATGATATCGTGCAAAAAATTGGGCTTCAGTATCACTTATAAGTGAAACGTGCGTGTTTAATTTCAAATTAATTTCAACATTTAATTTAACATTGGTAGTCCGCCACACCAGTTAAAGGAGTAGGATAGAACCAGGTTAGTGAATTTCATGGTACAGATTAAAGGCTTGAAAGTTTGAAACATTAACAAATAAAATTGCTGAATGTTTTGAGACTATTGGGTTAATTTGCTAGTTATTCCTGTGGCTTGGAAAGTAGTTCCATGGTGTGAATAGTCTTAAAGAACATTAGCTGACATAGTTTGCTTTAGATTATAGGCTAATGTTAGCTTTCTGAACTAGTCTGCTTGCATGATTGCCAGCCAAGGAGCTGACTGATGCACTTTATTCACATGGTAACGATTCTTATTCTGATAGAATTGTGTTTTATAGTATATTTACAGAACATTTATGGACAGTGAATTAAAACATTACAACTGACCATGACTCATTGGAAATGTCTGTTTTTCCAGAGATGGATATACTGGATATTTTTTTTCTTTTTTAACTGCCAGGTTTACATGAGAGAGTAAGATCAAAATGACAGTGACTCAAAGCATTGCTCACAGCATTAATATTCAATTAGAATAATGTTAAAAATTGATATGGATCAAATTGTACCTCTTATTAGATTATGAATTCTCTGTTTAGCTGTTACCTTTGCCTTTTGGTTGACAGCACAAAGAGGGAGAGAGGAGGATAGAGAGTGACAGAAGGAGAGAAAGCAGGATGGAGATGGCAGAGAGAGAGAGAGTACCAGTTGAGACAATGGACTGATAATCAAGACCACATAGATATAATGCAGCTATATTGCAGTGATGATTTCACACAACTGATTTCACACAACTAAGCAATGTACTGATAGATTTTTATCAACTGTGGATTCTCCCCAATTGAATGGGTGATTTAGCAGGGGAGTTGAACACCTTTGCAAGGCACTGTACGCATGTCACATGCTCATTGGGGCTGAGCCTCCCTAAAGGTCTGATCCTAGAATCGCCCCTGTTCTGCGTGTGCAATATTTGTGTAATGTCTGCATAGCACTTAAGTCTGTACTCACATTCTAAGTCTAAGTATTTCAATTTCAGTATTAGATACTAATTACACACGTTAACTCAGACGGCTGTTGGAATACAATGTGTCATTATATTGCTGCAATACAGACAATCACGGCATTTATTCATATTTAGATAAATCACTACATGATAATTATAAAGTGCAACACCCTTAATGATAATTTTGCATTTGCAATGAGCTCCCAACCTCAAACCTCTAAACAGAGTTCGCAATACCGCTAAAGAGATAATGAGGAAAAGGATTTAATGCTTGAAATATTAAGACCACAGATGTTGACGGGTAGCGGTGACCATTTTTCTTGTGGATCACAGCCATTCTTATCATTCCATTGACAGGTGTAATCCTGTAATCCAGCCTGTAATTAATTTCAGTCTGGTAATACATGGGTAAGAAGAAGCAAGGTCAAGGTCAAATCAATCATGGAATACAGAAAATAAAAAATAAAAAATTGGATTGGCAGAAGGGAGGATGTCCAAATTAACATTATTGTCAATGTGACCAAAGCTGCAGACCCTTAGGATGCAAACTGCTGAGATTGAGGTCTTCAGAGCTGACATTGTATGCAGGCCACAAGATCTTCACATCTCCGGTTCAAGAATAAGTATCTCATCAATCACTCCACTGAAATGCTTTGCTTGTTAAAAAAAACAAAAAACGTACAGATTTTTATTAGCTACCAGGTTTCTTTCTGCAGCCCTTAGTAATCACTACAGTTCCTTCTGCCTCATCCATCAACCAGAACCTTGGAGAAGACGCACCATAGGGGATACAGTATGACCATGGCTTAACTTTCCCCATGTGCAAAGTGGGTAATGAGAGCCAATACCTTAAGCATGGGATATGATAGATTGGGGAATGGGTTGGTGTTAATGCAGGCAAGTAGGTCAGATTTAAATGGGCTCCCCAGAGTTTTACTCCTATTATAACTTAGAATTTACAATTCTGACTGGTCCTAATGCAAATCATAAGTTTAAATTAATGCACTTTTTAAATAAATGATCATTTTTACAGAAACAACTTACACAAGGCTTTGTATAGTGGACACTCCACATTAACGGATTGGATTAAAAAAAAAAGGAAATGTTGATATTTATTTAGCATTTATAGAAGGAGGCTCTTGAGTCAGTGCTCTGTACAGTGGGAGGTAAAAGTGTAGCTTTTTAGTTGTGATAGTGCACATCGATAAGCCATAACATTAAAATCACTGACAGGTAAAATGAACACACAGTGCATCGCAGTTACTGCATATGGGGCTGCGTCACTACAGACTTGTTAGAGTGGCCCTGCTGACCTCTATCTACTACTGAAAGCACCTACAACGGGCAGATAAGCATCAAAACTGGACCATGGAGCAATGGAAGAAGGAGACCTGGTCTGATGAATTACATTTTCTTTTACATCATGTGGACATCCAGGTGGGTGTGTATCACCTACCTGGGGAAGAGATGGCACCAGGATGAAGAAGGCAAGCCGATGGAGGCAGTGTGATGCTCTGGGCAATGTTCTGCTGGGAAACCTTGGATCCTGGTGTTCATGTGAATGTTACTTTGACCCATACCACCTACTTAAACATTGCTGCAGACCAAGTACACCCCTTCATGGTGACTATATTCCCCAATGGCAGTGGCCTCTTTCAGCAGGATAATGCGCCCTGCTACACTGCAAAAATTGTTCGGGAATGGTTTGAGGGACATTACAAAGAGTTTTAAGTGTTGACTTGGCCTCCAAATTCCCTAGATCTCAATCCAAACAAGCATCTGTGTTATGTGCTGGACAAACAAGTCTGATCCATGTAGGCTCTGCCTTGCAACTTAAAGCACTTAAAGGATCTATTCTAACGTCTTGACCTCCCATTAATTTCTAAGGACATAACCCTAACCCTAACTATAACAACCCTAACCCAAATCTAACCTTAACCATAAGTAACCAAACAAAATATAAAACTTTTTCCGTTTCTTTTAATTATTTTTTTATTGTATTCACAGATTTTTTGCAAAATTGAGTTTTCCCTTGCGGGGACAGGCAAAATTAAAAATCTTAAAAATCTTAAAAACTTTAAAAATACGACTGTTACAGTGAAATACAAGCAGGCCATCGGCAGCCAGTCTGGGGTATAAAGGGTTAAGAGTAGATTCGACTTGTGTCAATAGTTGTCGTTTTTTTTTTTAATGAAGTGAAACTACTATTTGATCGTTCACTGTCTATCTTTCACACTGTTGTCACACATGCTAGCTTGTGTCTAAGCAAATGGCTGTTGCACACTGATGAATGACATATTTGTCTAAAAGAGGTCCTGGCAGATAGTCACGCACGTCCTTATGTAGTGTTTAAGAACCGATAAGCTGAATCAAAATTACAAACAAATTTTTCTTATCAGTTATAATTTGGAACCTACTTTCAGTTCCCAACTCTAATTATTAGACTATAACAGCACACTCTGTCATGTTTTATTCCTGACTTTTAACAGTTCATTATGTATGTCTATGTCTTTCCGTATAGGGAGGTACTTGAGTTTACAAGGGTGTACCAATGAAGTGGCATTTTCCAACTCAGATTTTGATGTATGAAATGACTTTTGCCTAACAATTGCATAAAGGACAAAACTGGTGGCACAACAGTGAACACTTGAATACCCATTTGAATGGCTATTAACTGCTTGCACTGACATTTTGATTACATACTAGATAATGACTATTATTTAAAAAAAAAAAAAAGATTAAGCTGTTTTACTTGGCAATGTGGGAGAAAAAATCCCAATTCACATTTTCTTAAATATTCTGTGCAGAATAGCATGGTTTTCATGGTTTATTAGATACTGATAAGATATTGATTGTTTCTAAAATAATCCAGCTAATCCACTTTACAGACATGTAGAGATAATAATATTGATCATATTTATCAGGCCAATACTAACAAGTTTAATCTTCTCCTGTGCATATTAAACACAGCCTATGGAACCCAGGATTTGATGAAGAGTAAATTAGTGAGTTTCTATTTGATTGGCTTGAAATCTTTTTACCTAAGTAAATTTAGAAGCAAGTGATCAAATGTTTCCATCGAATGATCACTGGCTTAATTGCAGACAAAATGCTCAATGAAGCTTAGAACTTTTGCTGAAGTAATTTGGACACAGGAGCTGAGGGAACGGGAACTAATTTTTGAAGTTTGAGCAAACCACTGTAATTAGCTTTGTATGGGAAATCTTACAAAGACGGAGAGCTATGCACTCATTACTGAAGTTTTTCTCTTACAAACTTTGGGAGACCATTTTCAAACCAGTATTATAAAAGGGGGAAAAAAAACCAAAACTCTTGCATACCACAAATCAAATTGCAGAACCTTTCATACATTTAATGTGAATGTTCGGTCACATCTGCACAATGCATGACTGCTTTTTAACCATATGTTTCATCAGCCGAGCTTGGGCATATTTACATTTTGCCCGTGGTAGAAGATCTGTAACAATTAAATTAACTTTATTTTTAATATGAGAGTAGTCCAATTTGTTTGGTATTCTTTTTTATTGTATGTTTTTGTAATGACAAACTGAAAATTACTTCAGTAGTTCACGATTTCCGAGCATTTATATTTTGTTCATTTCCATGGCTGAATATTTGAGGAATTTCCTCAAGGTATTAGATATTTTCTTAATATACATTTTACAGAATTACTGTTTTTGTATCTTTGCCTGAGCTGTTTATGTGCTTATTAGTATTCCAAGGTACAGTTAGGTCAGGCAGTGCATTAAGAATTAAACTGGTGGCATGAAGAGTGAATGTTTTTTTTTCTTTTTAAATGATGTGTACAACTCAAGCTGTTGAAGAGAAAACACCTCACAGACTGGAATTAATTAATTAACAATTACCTGAATATATTACGACATAAAACATGCAATTTAAGACATATGCCTCAGTACATGTGGACAAATCAGTAAACTGGGACAAGCGGATTTCATATCGGGGCTATTAGTTTTTTAATTGTAATTGCCCAGTGGCCATGTAGATTCAACAACCAGAAAAAGAAAGAAGAGATGCATGTACGTGGAAATACTGATGAAAACTAGGAAAGGAAAGTGCAGAGCAAAGCTATCATATAACTTTACTACTTACTGCTCATTTCTACGTATAAAGATGTCATTTTCATGTCATGCAAGGACAAAACACCACATCTTATAAACAAAACACTAGCCAATGACATTTTCTCGATGGTACAAACACAACGTGCTACATTAAAAGCTTTGTTAAAAGAGGATTAGCTGTTATCATATTAGGCAATCGACCACATTTTATTTAGGTTTCTGGGCAAACAAAACATGAGACTTGGCCAGCACACCGCCCAGTAGGTTCGTTTTTACTTGCCCAGTCAGCAAGCTAAAGAATTTATTATCTGTTCATATTGGCTCCAGCTTCCCTGCGACGCTGACGGATTAGCAATATAGATAATAGATGGATGGATAGACTCTGAGGGAATAGCATGCCTTTCAAAAGAACTGCAAAAGATTATGGATCCAGGTCACTAATTATATATAATTATTTTAACATTAATTATCTTAACAAAAACAGAACCAACACTAAAATGGCATTTTATTATTGAGTCAACTAAGAATTTACAAACTATGCGAAATCCACGTTTATTACCATGGCTACCAAAGCAGTTTTGCCCCTGGATGCGTGCGCACTCAGTAATGTTTGTAAGCAAGAAACCCGTCTATACTGGAATACAAAAAGTTATGTAGAAAAGCAAATTTCAATGTGTAGAAAAATATTTCAATTTTAAGAAAAAAGAAGCTAGCTATCCATCCATCCATTATCCATATCGCTTTATCCGTCTGGGTCGCGGGGAAGCCGGAGCCGATCCCAGCATCTTCGGGCGAGAGGCGGGGTACACCCTGGGCAGGTCGCCGGTCCACCACAGGGCC
>JAQMYM010000005.1:1593799-1608296 GCA_030014255.1 Parauchenoglanis ngamensis | reverse complement strand
AGAGTAGCCAGTTGACCTAATCTGCATGTCTTTGGACTGTGGGAGGAAACCGGAGCACCCGGAGGAAACCCACACATACACGGGGAGAACATGCAAACTCCACACAGAAAGGCACCCTGGGTGACCCGGGGATCGAAAATTAATATCAAATGCCTTTTTTATCCAAAGTCTTGACAACAATCAGACGTCATTTTTGCCATATAAGGAACCTCATACAAGCTACGTCCTCAAGCTCAACAGGTCACACGTCTTTTAATGTTCTCTTAACTTTCTTACCTTGGTTTGCAGCTGCACGTCTGAATTAAATTTCGATTTCAATATCCCCTTCCCTTATTTCTGCTGTCAATATGAGATGGGTGGTTATAAATAGCTCTTGAAATGGAAATGACTTTCCCAGCTCCGAATCTGTTTAACGTCTCTGTTAATAGAATACATTGGTACAAATGAAAATGGAATCATAAAAAAAAAAAAAAACCTGAAGTGAATATGTATGGTTGAATAAACAGATCAGTGGTAAGAGGGAAAATAGAGCGAAATCTAATCAGGAACCTTGACCTTTTCAAAGACCCTGTGGTGATGAATGAATGCAGAAATGTTTTCAATGGCATTCTGTGACATTTCTATTTAAGATAAACAAACAGTGGCAAAGGAGACTTGAGATAAGCAATCAGTTTCCAAAACCTTGAGGGAACTAACAAAGAAATAGCATCAATTAATGCCGTATAAAATATTGTGATGACTCCTGTTAGACCTAACAGCATTCAACAGAATTGCATCGCTTGGATACATTATGAAGGAATGTAATAATAGCTAGGCATATGTCTTTTAAAAAGAAAAACGACAGCACTTTGACTCGGTAGTGAAGGCACGGTCCCTTTGCTACAATAAGCAAACAGGCTTTCATGATGTCAAAGCAGTCGTAGTATTAGGGTCAGCTCTTCTGGGGGATGCTGTGCGCTGATATTTAAATAGACAAAATAGAAACTGCATGGCTGTGCAATACAAAGCAAGCTCATTCTTATTAGTGAGAGAACCTTAGCCAGACTTGAAGTTTAGTCTGTCAAATTCTTCTGACTGAACTGAGAAACGCGGTGTAGTGAATTTGTTCTCTGAACTGTGTTCTGTTCTGTTTATCTGGCCTCAATAGCCTAGGGCATCTTCACCAGCCTATATCAGGTAACTTGAAGCATTACTGAAACTGCGGCACTTAGAAAACACCATTTCTGCCTGCTCCTACCCACTATATCCATATTTTGCAATATAATTATTAAAGGTCCACTATGTAGGATTTAGGGGAATCTATTATCAGGAATGAAATAAGTATGTTTTCATTAGTACACAATTACCTGTAATTATGAATCATTGCCTTTTCATGACCTTAGAATGAGCCCTTTATATCTACATAGGATGCAGATCCACATCTGTGGAGCTGTCATGTCTAGAGGATGAACGTTTAGAGTGCCTTCCATGGTTCACGTTTTTACAAGTGGCAGCGTGAATCCGAAAGGAAGAAAGACAAAGAAAAAGAAAGGAAGACAAGGAAGAAGAATGAAGCGGAATCAGCATTTGCTGCATGTTTGCGAACCCAAATTTTGAAAAATGGAGGATCATGCATTACTTAGCAAAGGAATGCATGTACGTAAATACTTGGAAGTATGCTTTTGGGCACGTGACGGCCACCATACATTCTCATACACACCTGGAAAAGGAGGTGTAAAGGAGACTTCCAAAACAGAAAGCAAGGCACTAATCCATATCATTCACATTTGGTTATTATTATTTCTCCTCTGCATGAAATTCTGTTGGTTCTGGAGAGCATCAGTAGTGACACTACAATGTGTCACCCAGATAACAACTAGCCATGCAGCCATGACTACACATTTTGAGCACAGCCCAAAAACAAGATATTCCATATAGCTCATATCAGTTGTTTTTTCACAAGTCTTACCAAAAACGTCTATCCTCTGGAAGCATGTGACGGCTATGACATAATCCTGGCGCAAAACGTATTTGCTGTCTTTTCCCAGCTAATTCACCTTTTTGATTCGCCCTGTGGACATTTGTAATCACATTTTCCAGTAGGAAAGACATAAGTGGCCTCAGATAGGAGCTTATCATATTTCTCCATGTTGTCATTATGTGGTCCTTGCTCTTTGGCCCAAGGCTTGTCCATTTATCTGGTCCACACAATTTTGTGTGCTAAGAGATTGTCGATTTCCTCTTCCAAAGAGACACGACTTTAAAAAAATGGTTCCTCTGTCTTAGAAGATCTACCTAAAAAGATATAATGGCTTTCAACAGTGGTCAGGAATTATACCTGGTCATGGTGGAATTTGAAGACGAATAAGTCACTTTATAATGTAGATAAATAAAAATCTAATCCACTCTTATTTGCCAACTCTGCCACAGAACCATGGCTAGCAAAAGGCACAGAGTCCATCAATTATCCAGCAATTAATTGTAAAGTCTTTGAAACTTTCAGACACCAAAAATGTATATAATTATATTGCACGAAGATTACATTTCATAGGCTTAGCTATAACATTTCTGCAAGTGCAAGCAACTTCATATGATATGATATATATCTATGATATATAGATATGATTGGTTGAAACACATTCTAGCCATGAGGCACATTCAGGCGCATCCTGGATCATTTCATTCATACTTGACTTGACCTGATTCATCCTCTTTTAAATCCATCCACCCATACATTATCTATGCCACTTACCTGTTAAGGGTCACAAAGAAGCTGGCGCCAATACCAGCTGACTTTGGGCAAGAGGCAGGGTACACCAATGCTAACCACTGAACCACAGTGCCATCCCATTTCTAATCCTTAACCAGATAATCTAAATGTCAAGAATAATCTCTATCTAAGAGCTTTGAGTTATTTTTATTATTATTATTTTTGTTTTTTTTTAGTGAATGTCTTCATCTGTCATCAGCAAACTACACTTGAGGTCCAAAATTTGTTTGTCACTATTCTATGACTATGTCATTTACCACCTTCTGCCACAGTAATGACATAGTGTCAGCTACAAGGAAAATTGCAGTATTATTGCTCTCAGTCTAATATGGTATCTTTTCAACTATAATAACTCATTCACAAGGACCAGCACGGTGGAGAGCCATATGATTTAAGCCTTGCAATAAATAAGTGCTGTTATTTAGCAATGGAAAATAAAGTCTGGGGCAGTTTTCAGACACATAAAGCCCTTGTATCCATCAGCTCCTTAAATACCATTTAGTTTACGCTGCATTCTGCCTCACTTATAAATCATTTCCTGTTAAAATATTTACATTCACACATAGCAGGAGGTATAATACAATACCACCATCTGTATATGTTTAAGGCTTCAAAACTCTATATGCAAGTATTCTAATTCAAACCTAAAGTGAGTGTAGACTAAGGTAGAAATGGCATATCTGTAAGCAATGTGCCTAAATTCTGGTTCTGAAAGCTCCTCAACCTTAGCTATCTTTTCAATCCTGTTTGTTTTGTTTGAATGAATTTAGATGGTTCAATTTCCCAAAATATGAACAATGTAGTAGCCAAATTTAAATCACCATCACACTGACCAGGCAGTCACTAAGGATGAATGAAGGAATGGTATAAACGCACCATCTAGGCATGACCAACTTTGTTTATCTGGAACTGACCACTGCATTAATTTTTTTTTGTTGTTGACTCTACACTCACATACATATCTACATAAGTAAATAATTGTTTCAGACTTTGAGTCCTTAAAAATACCCTAAAAACAAACATCAAATGTAAAGTAGACCATAAACATTTTATAAAATACATTTTATGAATATGTAGTACATTAAATTCAACAAAACATACTTTCAGGAACAAGACATCCTTCAACATCATACACAGACATTATGTGCTGTTAGGATTTTTACTTGAGCTTCTGCAGGCCACACATTTACCCATGATCCCCCTCTCTGCATCGTACATTGACAGTTCAGTAGAGAGGTATTAGATGCAGAGTGCCTACAGCAACAATTATTGGTACTCTCTTGCAGTCAGCTACTCATAAAGGCATTATTAAATGTGTAAAAAAAAAAAAAAAAAGAAAAGAGAGAGGGAGAGAAAAGACATTAAAATTGGCTTTGTCCAAAAATGTTTCAGAGCCCCAACAAAACACAAAGTGGGATTGATTACTTGTTGAAGAAACTGCAGAACGTTAGATTGGCTTTTTAATCCAAAGGTTCCACAATGTGAATTGCATCATTTGTGAAAGGACAACTAAAAATGCAATATCTGAGGAAGCAAGACAATGTGGTGGTCATGAATAAATGAAATATTACCTGAGATGTAAACGCATTGCAGTTGAGCTCCATGTAAATCTATAATTGGTGGAAATGTTGCTATGGATTTTTTAAAGTTAGTTGCAACCAAAAGGATAGCCCATCCATCATTAAACACTTCTAGCAAGGCTTTATGATTACAAGACAGAGGAGATTTCAACTTTGATACATATTTAAGAGCAGACAAGGATGACTTTGAGGCTGACCTGTTGTGTCTAAGATTTATTTTGCCCACTCAATAAAAAGAAATGCAGTAACTTCATTTAAACCGACTTATTTCCTAACTGGCTGTGCTTACAGGATAAAAACCTTGGTATCTGGTTGGTATCTGTTACCTTGATTTAATTATTATATTATCCCATGTAAATAGGAATTCTTTTATGAGTGAAAATTGTCAGTGAGCAAAGTAATATTCAATGCTTTCATTATAAAGGATAAAGAATGTGATTTTAGCTGAAAACAATCTTTCATCTTTACTGCTTCATCAGAATATCGGCAGTTCGGGCCTTAAAAATTAAAGTAAAATAACAAATTGCAGGCCACACACTGAAAACACACATAAAACACTTTGTGCACAGGGGTATTGTCATACTGGAACAGGTTTTTGTATGTTAGTTCCAGTGAAAGGGACTCATAACACTATAATTTACAAACACATGCTTGTCAAATAGTGTATGTTGTGGTCATATGTCTAAGGACCCCAGTTTCATTCTGAGTGTGGGTCCTACCACCTCCCTAAAACATGGTGATCTGGTGACTCTAAATTGCCCTAGATCTGAATGACTGTGTGTGTGTGTGTGTGTGTGTGTATGTGTGTGTGTGTGTGTGTGTAGGTCCCATATCTACTGCAACCATTGCTAAGATAAAGCAGTTACTGAAAATGAAAGAATGAATATGCTGGTGCATAGCTGTACATAATAAATTGCTAACATAGAGTATATTCAGTCTAAATGCCAATAGTAAATTTTACACCTTCAGACTAATCCTGTTAGCTATTAACACAGTTCAGAGAAGTGCCTAGCTCCTGGATTACTGTGCGCTCACAGGCAACAAATACACAATCAAAAGTGCAAGTAGGCTTTGTGCTTTCGTAAGGTTTTGCTGACATTTTAGACGTATACTTTCTCTCAAGACAACCTCACAATAGTTTTAAGTCTATTAGCACCCTCCTAACACGCATACACACACTTACTTCCTCCAACTCCGTGTAAACCATTTAAAGCTTGAAAAATGAAAAATGCGCAGTGAATAAGCTCATTTCGGAATGGGGGATGAGAGCGGCAAGAATATTGATGGGAACGTTGAGCGCTTTATTTTCTAAACCCCTGCTATTCCTCAGTCTAATGCTCTCCTGCTGAACTCGAACCAGAACAGAGAGTATTACAGAATTTCAAGCTTTATAGTTCATCTCCTGCTCCTGCAGTGCCTTTGGAAAAAAAACAAACTTCTATTTGTGCGGCATATAAATATATAAATAAACGAATGCCTCATTTCATTACTCTAACCATATTTGTGATGCATCTTTATAATCTTTCTTAAATCAATCCGGAGAATTCCACCTTATTCTCAGTGCATCTTACAGATAAAGAAAGTGAAAATGGCAACAATCTTGACACATTTAATAAATGAGCTCCTGACACATGCCTTTGTGTAAGCTCCTGTTACTCCCTAGACTGAAATTTCAAATGTGGATATGTAAAGCATTTGCTGAAGAGAGAAAACAATAAACTGATTCTTGATATGATATCAAAAAGAGGCTTACACTTCCAACTTTTGATGAGAGAGAAGAAGCCTCTCTGTGAATCTCCAGGAATTACATCTCTACGCCGTGCTGCGGCTATGCAGTGAGCAGGTGCAGCTGGTGATGCTCTGATTGCCAACGTCATCTTGATGAATTGTAATTATCACATAGATTGATTTCCTGGCATGCCATTATGGCTATCTGAGTTTTTAGCTCTGAAATTATTTGAAGGCGAGTTTGGACAAAGTGTGCAGGCAGAAGGTGAAAGGCTGAAAAAGATCTTTTAGTGTAGTTGCATGCTCCTTGAGAAACAAGGAAGTGTAATACTTTTATATACTGGAGCTTTTATTCAAAGCTATATACAAATGAGACAGAATGCAATTCAATCGCATAGCTATTAAATTTGACAATGCAGCAACAATGACTTAACTTCAATTAATCAGAAATAAGTGCAGGATATTTATAAGAATAATCAGAAGTAGGAAGATCATCTTTGTGAACACGAGAGAAAAAAAAACCATATAAACCTGAGTACGACAAAAGCGGCGCTCTGATATAATACAGAACATATAATGATAAGAATATCATTATTATATACCATTGCCTATTGTTTATGTGGCCAAAGGTGCTCAACAAGAATAGATTTTCAGTGTAATAATTAGACCATTATCTGTCACACACTCCACAATAAATAAAACATTAGCCAATGAATGTAAAGTCACAAAATTTGGTGTGTGGGTCTGAATATGTAACCAGTAATAAGCAGTCAGTTAAGTCCTAACTGTTTTTTACTGGAGCTAGATAATGAGATGAGAAAGCACTGCGTGTGCCAATGAAAAGTAAAGTCCAATGGGTCGAATTAAAAACAAAGTCCAAATAAAAATGGGACTAAAGAATACTCGACATGCTGTCACAGGTGGCCAATGAGTCAGAGCTTATTAAAGAGAGCAATTTGGTGGATGAGTTTGCAAGGAGAAAAGCAAAGGGGGGGGAGTCACCTAAGGTAAGACTTCTTCTGCATAGCACCGGGGCTACTCAAATTCTTGTCATGAACAAGTAACATAGTAAAGCATGGTTTTGGGTTGTGGGGTGGGGCAGTCAGGGTTCCATGCCTTAGATAATGAGTGACTGGGAGGAGAGAAGGCCCATGTTCAGGGGCATAGGACTGATTAATCTATTCCTGGAGAAGAAATATGGTATATTAGGAAGTGAGACAACTAGCAGTAGGAGTTCATTTGCCTGACAAATGTACACAATGTGACAATACACCAACTGGGGAAACATAAATTTAGCAACATCGGCTTTATATTGGCTTTTCTGCAACACACTGTCTTTAATCATTTTTATGTACAAGAAGTTCAGAACCATAGAGATTCTTCCTAGACCTGGCCCAACATCCCTGAGTACACGGGACGGATGCAACACCAGACATAAGGTGTGTTGATGAGAGATCCTTCCAGGAGGACAACCATTTCCACAGCACTCCACCAATCAGGCCTTTATAATAGAGTCAGACAAAGGCATGTGAAGAATTGCATAACGGATTGCTTGGAGTTTACCAAATGGCATCTACGACACTCTCAGCCCATTAGAAACATGATTCTACGGAGTGATGAAACCGCAATCAAACTCCTGCAAATGTTCACCTTCAAACACAGCTATTACCCGAATCACACAGCCTGTGTAATGCAGGAATGGCTTCAGGAAAAGTCTGTGGATGTCCTTGAGTGACCCAGTCAGAGCTGGGGCCTTCACCTAAATGAATCTCTGGAGAGACCTGAAAATAGCATGTGTCAGCAGTAACCTGACAGAGCTTGAGTGGTTGTGTGAGAGCATTGCCAAATGCACCAAACCTGTATACCCAAGAAGTATTAGATCTGTAATCATTGCTCAAAGTGCTTTAAAGTACAGAGTAAAGGCTCCAAATGCTAGTGCAAATGTGATATTTCAGTTTTCATTTTTACTAAATTTAATTACATTTCCTAAAATCTCTTTATATATTTTTATCATGCTGAAGTATTATTTACAGATGGAAAGAAAAAGGAGAACTTAATCAATTTTAGAGAAAACTACAAAATAACTGAACAAGTCAAATCAGTTTACCCTGGAGGCCATACCTGAATGCCCTCCATAATATTTACTTGTTCTCTCATCTGTGAATTTATTTAACAAGTACTTTGTTTATTAACAACTCTCTTTGGCCCAGTAGGCCAATGCCTTAACCACTGAGCTACCACAGTCCCCCAGTATATGGCTCACCAACTGCCACAGTTGCCCTCCACTGCCATAGCTATATGGTTCATCATTTTCGCCATTTCACAGCAGCTTTTAAATCCTGCACCCATCAAAGAGAGCAATTTGTAAGTGTTCAGTGGCCAGGGTGATTAGCTATAACCTAAATTGAATGCTAATTTCAGATTGATGTTCCACCATACTAAGCTGCACCACTTCAGGCATGCATGTCTGATCAGTCTATAACTTAATCCTGCTTTGGTGTCAGCTAAGCAGGCTTGTCTAGAGATTACAGGGAAAGTGTGTGAACAGGTTCCATCAGAGATTGTGCTTAGTGTCCACAAGCTTTGCTGAAGTGCCCTTGTCTTGTAGAGGTTAAGTGAGACTGAAACAAGATCAGCCAGTCAAAAATGATGAAAATCCAATTGTCAGATCAAAGATAGAAGTGACCTGCACAGACTTATATAGTGGGACAGAAAGTGTCAGTTTTCCTGTTTCGACTTTGTTATTAGCCCTCTGATTGGTCAGTTATCCAAGTTACATCCCAATGGACCTAGAAGACATCTTTACTTAAGATGTCCTGTTCATGAAAGTGACATGTTCTACATTTGAAGAATTTACCCCAAATTCCCAAGGATGGTTTTTCATTTGACTCCAAAAAGTTGCTGAGCTCCCTTTGGCAACCTCTAGGTGAAATACAACAGGGAGGTGAGGTTGCAAGGATTTGTTCTATGGGCCGGAACATTAAAAGAATATCTCTGGAGGGCTATAGCACTTGCTGAGTCTTTAGACTAGTGTACATGAGCACTGCTAAACCAGCCGCTGAATTATGCGAATTTGTATTCCATACCAGTTTGCTGTTCCAGTTTACAGAATAGCTGTAGTGCAGTATAGTTGCCTTTCTATTTTCTGTTGGTAGCAATGGAAATGACTTTAATTTTTTTTTATTATTTTTGTTATAGATTGCAGTGCACAATATGTACTATGTATAGGTCAATACATGGTGATATGAACCCGGTGTATCATGGTTTCTCAGTATTTCTTTATTTATTAATTTTTGGGTATATATAGGCTTGTGCCTTATTCTACAGCCAGAGGTAAATAGAATAATCATTTTATCATTTATATATATATATAATGAAGGATTTCATTAGATGAAATGGCACAAGATACGAAGGCTCATTAAACATGAAATAGTTGCATTATGTAAACAATTTTTTTTATTTCTGCAAACTGCAACATCCAAGATTTTTCCTCAAAATAGGGCTCTATTAATGCGGCTCAATAGGGCGAGCTGCACCCACTACCCAATACGGCATTAGGCAGTGTAATTTTGTAGACATACCCACACTGCACTAAACGATCCACTCCCGGGGTGCTTACGTCATCACGATGCAACTTTCGGAAATGAAGAAAAGCGCTCTCGCTTTACATGATGTGGAGCAAGATCGCTGTCTTTTATATGAGGGCGCAAATATGATGTTACACCGAGCTAAACAGACACTACAAATACGCAGGAATCAAGGAAACCGAGCAACAACAGCGATGACGAGAGCACAGAAAATACACTGAATCTTTGAAACGCCACACACCAGAGATAAGTGTGCTCGAGGGCTGCAAGAAGTGAGCGCACTTATCTCCTGTATGCTGCGTTTCAAAGATGCAGTGTATTCTCTGCGCTCTTGTCGTCACTGTTTTTGCTTGGTTTCACCTAGTAACTGCGCTCTCAAATAAAAGATAGTGATCCCACTCCATCATTTTAACATTATGGATCCAATGAAGACATTGCTATAATGTAATAACGATATGCCAGTATCCAAAATTCGCGTTCCAGTCCAGAAATCTGACGTGATGTATAGGGAGAACCGGTATACTGCCCAGCACTAGTACAGAACAATACAGGTATTAATATATTGCTCTGCATACAATATGGGTGTAACACAACACCACTATCCGTATCTGTTTATTGCTCCAAATACCCACATCTTTATTTTGATTTCAACCCAAATGGCCATGACCTACATTAGACAATATGTATGACAACATGTTTTGTCAATTCTGGCTATGACAACCTCAGCAACATCACCTGACCTCCTAACTAGCCTCAACTAAACAATGTGCACACTTTATTTTTTGTTTGTACCTGCCTGCAGTATTTTCTAACAAATTTAGTTGGTTCAATTTTCCAAAAATTTATTGAACCATAACCACCATGACCCTGACCAGACAGTTACTAAGGGCGAATGAGCAAATGCTGTAAACGCACCATGCAGTGCATGTTCTTGCACATCATCTTTCTTTTTCTTGTTTGCTTTCTATTAGACCACCTTAGCACATTTGAGCAAAAAATACAAAAAATAATAATGTGCCTCCATTTTGTATTTGTATTCAGTTACAACCCTAGTATACAAGCTAAGTTATTCTACTTCCTTCTTCCTTTCTTGGGTAATCTCAAATGATGTCTATAGCCAAGAAAGGGAATGTGAGAAGCTGGAAGAACTGGTAGAATAGCTAAATAATATTCAAAGATATGTCTTCTGGTTGCTTCAACAGATTTAAGAAAAGATGTCGGTCCCAGGACAAAAAAGCCTAATCCTGAAAACAGCAAAAATACTGCATGACATGCTCAATCAAGTAGAAGCTCCAAGTATGAAAGATGATACTATCTGAGAAGGCTGAGACAGGAATCTGTCTCTTATATAATGGATGCATGGGGAGTTTAAGTTTTAATATTGGTATTGCATTCTTCATTCTGTATTGTAGTGCCTTGAGAGCTGCAATGATTTAGACACCAGTGAGTTAAAGGGCAGATGGTGGGGGAAAAGTCACAGATTTCAAACTGAAACATATCAGACAATCAACATAGCCCTCCAGCAAGATAAAAAAAAGGCATCCTGGGAAAGCCATGTTTTCCCAACACTCTACTGAGATAGTTTTCCTTTCATTCATAGCAATGTCCTTATAGTGAGTGAGTCAGATAGCTTTACCGCCGCACTGCTTTCTCCTGCGTTAAGCTTCACATTTATATCCTATTCTCCCAGTTTCACCATTCTTCTCTGGGTCATCAATCTGAACTCCACCTCAATATCTCACCAGGTACTCACAGTGATAGCAATCTAGGAGATAAAAGTGCCAAACAGGCTTGCTGGCTAATTAATACTAAGGGGAACTCAGAGTATTAGTGTTATACCATGCTACCATATTTTCTCATTAAGTCGAAAGGGAAGCTTTAGATTTGCTCTGTAGTGACAGCTTTATCCACACAGCTGCTGTGGCAGAGGTGAAATAGCACTAACCATGAGCCAGTACAATCCTCTCAATCTTCCAGTAAACTACTTCAGTCAAAATCGCAGCAAAATTGCTTTTGCCCTAAAGGATCTGCGGCCCAAACTCTGGAGTTAACCATTCATAAATAAATATAATGCACCAAATCCAGTTTGTGGTTGCTGCTCTCCTGATGACCAAAAAGCCATCCAATTCCAATACTCACATTTAAGGGGTTTAAGGACTGTAAAAAATATGAATAACACTCAAGTGGAAAAATGGTTAAACAAGCTGAGGAAAATTTTTTTCCACAAAATCTTGTGGAAGAAATTTAATAAATCTATATTTCAGAAGACCAGATCTATGCCACATGTGACCCGTCATATCAAGTCGCACAGATTAGTATTAAGTCACACAGGTTAGTTCTGCTCGATGGCCTATAAAGTGCAGTAGAGGAAATTGTTTGGTTGATAAATACCTTGTCTTCCTGATCCTTCAGTAAGCAAGCTGGTTACTCCAGTTCTGACAGAAAAACATGCATTTTTTTTTCTATAAAACCGCTCTGCTGGCCAAGTCGCTTATCGGGGTAGCAGGGAAATCCTGGTGTCAAAGTGAGGCAGAGGACTCCCTCTTTTCTCATCATGCATCATGGAATCCTCAATCAAATATTCGAAAGATAAGACTCTGATTTAGCTTTTCCGAGGTCCTCCTCGTTAACAAACTTGCACTGTTGCTATGTTGACATATGGACATGATGGAGCTGGAATTTCAGGAATTTCAGGAATCTGAAATATGCATAACTCAAATCACCCAAAATGTGACTTAATACCTGATTTGATGTGATGGGTCACATATAATTCAAGCTATATTGCAATTTTACAGTTAGAAACATGAGCATACACACACTGTATACCTGCACCAATCTCTCCACACCAAGACAGGCAAACAGTTTATATACTGGTTGCAGAGACAGTTATATAAGCTCTCTACCTCTCAGTCAGCATCCTTCCATGTGAAAGCACACACACACCAAAGTCCAGTCATAAACAGAAAAAGCACCATCCATACTAATTAATAGTTTATGTAGTACTAACTGATTAAAAAATGACTAATTACTGACTGGCATTTAACTCTCAGGTAGATAAATGCACATATTATTTTCACACACACACAGACACACACACACACACACACACACACACACACACCACAAGGAGAGATGGTGATTTTAGACTTGCTTGTCCCTTGAATGAAAACACAGGTCACTCCCTTGTATTGATCAAACAGATTAAGTAAGTGCCACAGTTCAAAAGGAGTTCAAGAACGCAAAGGGCATCGATAGAAAACATCCTAAAATAGAAACGCCTTCAGAATCAATTAAAGTGACTAAAACAGCCTGAGCAAAATCTTGAGGATTGACCGAAAGGTTCACAAGCAGCCCTGTTATCATGGCTGTTTACAAAAGGTCTGTGGCTGCTTTTCACAACGCAGAAGGAATATGAATCATTTCAAATTGCGCACATGACATTAGCGAGCATACGCATATCGAAGATGAAAAGGACATCAATATTCTAAGAGGCATTTAGATGACTCAACGTATATGCATATTCATGACAGCATCTTGTTCTGTAGAGAGCAAGCTAGATTTGGCTGCATCCCGTGGAGACTGACACACTGTGACTCAAGCTGAAGTCTGGCTGAAATGAGACGGATTAGTGAATCAAGATGAGGTGTCACAGGTTGTCCAAGTGTTCAAAAAAAAGTTTAATGAAAGATGGAAAGGGAGGCTGCAAGTGCCAAGGGAGTAGTTTTTAGATACTACAGTGACATCAGTGCAATTTCAAATCACTAACACTTACAATGGTGAATTATGTAATTTTATGTAAGACAGGCTTTACTTTAAACGTGTGCAATAAGAATTCGAAAAACAATACTAGCTGGTGTGATGTGCCCCAGCATGTAGTGGACTTTATACCACAGTATGCTTATATATGGTATGCTTAAACCACAGCATTTTGCCTACAATTACCATTTTTATTTATTAAACACAGCATCACTTTTATCCATTTATAGTTACAGTATGTTGGATGTTGGCAAGGTAGATCTTATCACTTAACAGGCATTTCTTCACCAGCCTTTCCTTAAGCCAAAAATAATAAATAAAAATAAAGTATCATTACAACAAACCTATTATGATCAATTTCTTTTAAACTGCCATACAAGTTCCTGTGTAATTTATTACTATGGGAACAATAATGTATTAGAATAATCTCAGATATATAAAAATATAAAAGATGTAATAGTAAATTCATAAACAGCCTCTGATCAATTAGCTTAAAGAATTCAGCCGCTCTTTGAGCAACCGTGTAAACATTTCTTTATGCTTGTTGTGTGAGGTAATTGTTTTTCTTTTCCCTTTTTTCCTCACTAGACCAGTGATTTTAAACCCACATTCTATCCCTTTTAATGTAGGATACAGTGGGAAGCACAATTACATGCTAAACCAACTGAATGGAATTGAATTTTCCACCTGCTGCATAAAATGTATTATTTCTATAGGTATCATTATCATATGATTCATACACGATGGAACTCATACTTGAACTCCATTTATAGGTTAATGGCCTATGGTTCCACTGCTATTTCTGCATTTATAGAAATAACACAATGAAGAATTTATGAAACAAACTGTGCACTACTTACTCACTTCATTATTTTTTTTTCTTGTTTTAGAAGGGTTGTTTTTAACATTTCAAGTGAATCTTTTTAGCAAAAGATGCACTTTTGCACAGTTACTTACCATGATTTCCTCATACATCCAGCAATCATCCTATGTGATCTATAATGTTCATACGTATCCTATATCCATCCATCCATTATCTATAGCGCTTTATCCGTCTGGGTCGTGGGGAAGCTGGAGCCAATCCCAGCATCTTCGGG
>JAQMYM010000005.1:1538822-1551233 GCA_030014255.1 Parauchenoglanis ngamensis | reverse complement strand
TCACACCTATGGGCAATTTAGAGTAGCCAGTTGACCTAATCTGCATGTCTTTGGACTGTGGGAGGAAACCCACGCATTCACGGGGAGAACATGCAAACTCAGAAAAGCACATTGGGTGACCCGGGGATCAAACCCAGGACCTTATTGCTGTGAGGCGACAGTGCTAACCACCGCACCACCGTGCTGCCCATCATGAAATCATGGATTTCAAATAAATAATTTTCTTAAAACTAACTTCAAGTAGGTTACTCTTGCAAACGAAGCTCTAAAGAGGTATTCAGAGTGATTTTTTTTATTTGTGAAGTATCATGGACTTTATTTGTTTATGATGTTTTGATTTTTTTTTCAATATGAAAGTATTTTATCCAATTCAGTTTTCTCCTACTTTAGCGTGAGAAGTAACAATTCATGTGCACTTTGCCACTGTCACAACTTGATGTTTTTTGCACCGTGCCTGTCATTTCCTGAATTCACAGTGAATATTTTGCCTGCTTTCTCTCTGTGTTCCCAAAACTCTGCTTGCGAAAAAAAAACATTCAGTACACAAACATTCAGTCACTTGTTCATGAGTCCTTGTGCTTATGGGAATCTCAGACAGATGGATGGACAGACACCCCAAAAATAATGGTTCTACCGGTCATTCATGGAGGCATAAAAAAAACCTGTTTAAAAAAAAAAAAGCTCTAATAAATATACACAACACTTGCATTCTGCTTCCTACACCTCCTCCTGAATCCAGCAAGTTATAAAACAAACCAGACATAAACCATAATTACCATGACCTGCCTTGGCAGAGCTTGTGTATACAAATACAGCATATAGACAGATTTTTGGCAGCATGAGCATGTAAATCAGTGCCAGGATTATGTTTTTACTGTACACTTCCCCTGTGCAAAATGGCATTCTAACAGCATATCAGCACCTAAAGATACTTTATGATCTGATCGTTTAGTGACGGAACACCAGGAAGCTCATTTGTAGGAAGAAACACATGTAAGCTCCTTTAGGACACCGTATGTTCAAGGCTGTGATGCACCGTACACCTTCTACCTTTCTGGCAGGTAGTCAAGACGAGATGTCTTTATAATCACACAACCCCCACTCATCATTCACTGAGCAAAGCAGAGCAAAGCTCATTCGAGCAGCAGGTGCAGCTTTTTTTCTCTCAGGACGGATTATGCTGAGCACAGATATGCCTGCTTATTCACCCTCATTAGGCCCTGTTTCCCTCACAGGTAAATACTGAAGATAGACCCTTAAATACTGCTCTACATCCTGTCTAACAGATTTTATGCCGGTTATTTCAAACCAGTTGTAAAACAGTACTTCTAGGATTTGCTCTTTTGTTTGTTTTACAGCCTTCCCGCGATCAGGATTTAATTCCTATTTAAATGGTACAGAAGGTCAATTAAAAAATGCACATCACCATCACCGATAGCTTCCCGAATCCTTTCTCCTTTTCAGATATTTCTGGGGGAAAGGAATGTGCAGTTTCAGCTGTGTCTCTAACATGCAGCAGCTTTTTCATCGAATAAATGGGCAGATTTAATAAAGTTATTCCAGTAGGCATAGTTATTGCACTTTGTAACAAAAGCAAATTCATTTTAGTTACTTTAGTTGGGTATAATCAAGTTTGCTAGTTCTAGCTAGCATTATATTAGCCTAGCAAGACATATTGTATGTACATATTTTAACAGACAGAACCAAGAGAAGTCGGTTAGGATCCATGTGCAGAAAGTCTTTATTAACAAAACACAGTCCAGTATGTCCAAAAAGGTTGAGCAGATAAACATGTGTAAACACGATGTAAAAGTCAGGTGTAGAGGCAAAAGCATTTGCCATCATTCAAGGCAAACAGAGCTGAGCAAGGCTCAAAACCAAAATCAAGGAGATTGGCAATACGTCGCATTGAGTGGCTAAACTTGTGAGCTACTCATTAAGTTGTAAAAAACCTCAAAAATCTGCAACCAAAAATGCAACTAAACAAATTAGGACTATAGAATAATGCTTCTGTAAACCTGTTGTCTTTGCAATGTTTGCACGTTTGCACACATGCACTTTATGTTGTCTTTTGTTGCACTTTTGTACTTCTGTGTTGTCCTATATGTAGCACCTAGGTCCTGGAGGAACGTTGTCTTATTTCACTATGTACTGTATCATCTGTATATGGTTGAAATGACAATAAAAGCCACTTGAACTTGAACACTTGAACTTGAACCAATAATATTGGCAGAGATTAGAAATGGAGACAGGTATAGTAGGGTGGCCCACTCTCACCATGCTCACTCAAGTATATAAAAGCAGCACTTCTGGAGTAATTCCCTGTAGTCACCTTTTAAAAATGCAAGTTCTACTGTTCTCTGATCAACCATTTTTACTTTTTTTTTATTGAGGAAAATGCCAGTAAAATGCCAAACTACTTTTGTTAAATAATGTGTGCACCTTATCCAGAAAACTGACACGTGTTTTTTGTTCTATGTTCCAATTAGATCGCTTGTAGCAAGAACACAAAGGTTGATAAAATTGCAATTTCTAACACTTTATGTCAAATGTCTAGTAAATGTCAAAGAAAATAAAACTTAACTTGAGGTTACTTTTGTTGCCCTGATGGGAATTGTACGAAAAGTCAGGTTATATGATATATTATTGCATACGCACAGTAAACTAGGGTATACAATAAATCAGCAGATATCTATCATCCGTCAGTTATGGAAAAGCACAGTAATCAGAATACAGATACAAATAAACAATTATGTACTTTCCTAATTTCCCATATTATGACTCATAATGCACTCTGTCATTTAGTGAAAGACCTGTTGTTCTATCTAACATAGTCAAGCCTTTTACAGCATCAATGCGTGACTTTAACATTTGCATGAAATGGACTTTTAATGGAATATATCTGATATTTTAATGTTCTGCATGTCATATTACAATACTACCCCATGCCATTACCCTAAGCCATTACAGCAGAACAGACTTAACTTGCCGTAGTTTAATGGCATAACACGTCATTGCCATCGGCTCCCAATGTAACTCGCCTTGTCCTCAATACAGTTTCACTGAAAGTATGTAATGCAAATCATTAGATACTGTATTACTGACTCAGCATGTTCCACTTTAGCAATACAAATGATAGCGGTCGAATGAAAGAGAGAAAATAGCAATGAGGGTTGAATCTCTTTAAACGAATTCACAGTGTCATAAGAGAAAAGTAGGTATGGAGGAAGCAGTGCTAAATCCATATACATTAAAATACTGGGTTTTGTGACACTTAAAATAAGCTCAACTTAAAGCTTGTATACAGCATATGTAGCGGTTAAATTGTATTTCACCAAAAGAACGTAAAAAAATATTTCAATTTATTTTTTAATCTTACATAAACTACCTTCCTGATAAGATAATAATGTTGGTTATAGCCGGTTTTACAACCGTGGTCTCAAGACGTCTAAAACCTTGCTAGCTAAGAGTGATTTTCTCATACAGTAAATGTGTCACAGATTCACCTTTCATGTCACATGTCATGTGACGTCAAGCCATTAGCTTATATATAGTTTTGTTGTGGTCCTGTTTCTACAACATCCTGTCATTGGTTTGCTAACTGATTGTGTTCGCCTGGTCTGTGTTACTCCTTGAGGGTAGTATAGCATGTAGAATTGCAAAGTCATACTCATGCAGTATAGTAAATCTTAGCTAACTGGTGGGTAGAAATTGGCCGAGACTAAATTAGGTAGAACAGCAGTAATTGGATTTTTTCCTCCACCCTGATTTTCTACCTAATTAAGTCTTGGCCAATTCCCACCCACCAGTTAGCTAAGATTTAATATACTGTATGAGTATACTGTACAGACAAACAGTAAACCAACCAATAAATAAATAAATAAACAAACACCAGTGACTACTTTGAAAGCGTTTATGTGTGAAGAGTCATAGCTAACAAGCATCACAGCTTATGTAATCAGTTAAACAATATAACTCTCCTGCTTCCTAACTACCCACCCACGGGTACCTGTAAATCACTCCAGTCTTTCAGAGATACTGCCCACATGCAGGCATTCTAATACCCAAAGGTAAATAACGACTCAGTGTGTTTGTAAAGATGATGAGCAACCTTTTTAAAAATTATTCTCATGTATGAAAGACAAAAAGTATAAGAGAGTTGCAGATCAGTCCAAGAGGTTTCTGCCATCCCTGCACATCAGCCACAAGTCATGTGCCTTGTGCTAATTAATCTGATTTTGAGCTTTGCTCCGCTGACGGCCTTGCTGCGAGACCTCTCTTCTAATAGACTTCAGAGTGAGGATGGGTTTCTAGCCAGCTTTGCCATGTCTGACAACTCCATAACAAGTCACATTCTCCATATCTTCATGCCAACCCGCTGGCCCGCTCCACTTGCGCTCATCAACGGAGGACTCTGGTGTGGAAATTCAAAGCTAACCAGGTCATTAGCGAGCCACTGAATGTGGCATCCTAGTGGCAGGCAACCTCTAATCCATGGTTTAAATCCCTCGGCTTGTCCCCTCCTCCCACTCAAGGTCTTCTTCCATGCTCTGGCATTCTTATTAGACATCTCTATTCACTATGGATGTCTTGTTTTTCAAATACGATGCCCACTTTTCTTGAGCTTCACCAAATAAAGCTAAGCCCAGCAACTACAGAAGCAGAGGTAGATCTTATTTAAAGAGTGTGAAGTGCTCTCATAACGTTTCGTTAAATTATCTCTATCCACCAGTTGTAGTTGGTGGCAACAGTGACTGAAAGACTAGCTGAGGCCAGTGGTAATTTGGTCTTTCCCACATGCCTATATAGCATGAAGAGGTGTAACAACAGGACTCGTTTTTATCACTCACAAACACAATGTCTTACATTCATTCAAAATGTGTGCATCAGTGCTAGAATTAAATAAGCAGCAAATGGTAAATGCACACCTTTTTACTGAAGTTTATGAGGAAAACTAAATAAAATAGAAACAGTACATTCACTTGCGCTGTTAAACCGGCCGTGTGCATCCTGTGCATTTACAGCATCTGAATATGAATGAGTTTGCTGTTCTGTTGCATTTTCCTTCAGGAAAACATCACTTGAACTTTCCCTACATATTATGCACTTAAGCTCTGCTGAGAATAAATTTAACCTAAATGCACATTACAGTGCCTCAGGGCTCTCCTCACAACACTGCAGAGTTAAATCCACAATTTAAACAAAGAGCAAGGCTGCATTTATTATATGGATGAGGGAAAAAAAACAAGAACCTCCATTTGTTAAAAAGAAGAATAGCAGCCATGTAGAAATTATTCCATTTACACTACATGTGTCAGCTACTATTGCACTGCTCTGCTTATAAAAGCCATGGCAGGCAAGTAATACTGATGTTTATTTACAGCTTCAATGTGAATTGCCGTGCTTGGAACTAAGACACTGCAATTTATCTTGAACTTTAGTGGGACCACCAAGTGTCAAAATACATTACACCACAGCCTTGATGAATTCTCAAATCTGATTGGTCAGGAAGTGTTTAATAATTTTCTACAACAGAAGCTGAATCCAGCTGAAACAGCTAATTAACTAGTATGGTACATGTTCTGTATAATCTAAAATTCATACTAAATGGATTTAAAATGGTTGTTTTTAACAGAGGAAAACATCTAAGCGTAAGGCTTTCTGTAAGGAGATGATTATTTAACATTTATGGAAGGAGTCTCCAGTGTCAGCGCTTGTACTTTCAGGTTTCATCTTATTAACGAGAGAGATTAAAGAGAGAGAGAAAAAGGTTGGTGTTTATAGTGGATATAACATAAGTGATAACTGGAACAAACTTGTCTCATGGATGTTCCGTGAAATGAAATATAACTGTAAATAGACACTACGACGCATTATCAATAAGTGATAAGCAATTGTTAGCAAATTAGAAAACTGGCCACATCCTGACTTTGATTATTTTCCTACAACAGTTTTTTTTTGTTTTTTACTTATTGTACTGTAGAATAAACTCCCGGTCTGTGTAGTCCAGTCCTACTTCATCCAGATGAAGATTCAGATTTCTAATGAGCAAGCGAACAGTAGGAAATAAATAAAATAAATAAATAACAAAGAGAAAGCTTAAAAGGAACCAAGCTCAAAAGGAAACCCATTAACTATAGGGTTACTAGGAACCAGAAATTGAATCCAAATTCAAACAAGTACTTGGGTACCTGTAAAAAAATATAAAATGTACTTTCTGCTTATGAGTTCCTAAACACGAAAACCATTTATTATTGCAGACAAAGTCTACATATCCGCAAGGATGTACGAAGCTATGTATCTACCAGGACCTGCCTATGTGACTATGCCAAGCAGTAACGCATCACTGTGTCCATATACGAGCCAACATGCATGGCTAACGTCAAACAGTGTGAAAAATGGACTGTATTAAATTGTCAAAAGTGAGGCTTCACTTTAGAAAAGAAAACATAAGGCTGTGCCGTGTCTACCTGAAAGGCTGTACAGTGTTTGATATCTTGAGGTCTCAGAGCCAGATGTGGGTCATCAGCCAGCACTAGTAGCACCTCGTTAGCACCTCCAGTAGAGCCGGGGACAGCTAGCTGTGACACACTGTTCTCGTTGGTAATAAAAGGAAACCTGACCACAGGGAAAGCTGAGGAGTGTCATGACATTTGTGGTGAAAGGGCTACATCCCATCTGTGTCAAATCTCTGTCATTTAGGTAGACCAGGTTAAAAAAAAAAGTTTGATGATGGTAGGATACTTGTACAGTAACACTTACTGTTATTGATCATAATGTTTGTCGCAATAAAATTACCTCTGGAGGATGCATTTATTTGTTGATAACCAAGAGGGGATAGAGTATGATGTTCCTGACTAGTAAAATATAGGGCAAATAAAGATGCACGTATTTGTCTCCAGAACACTAAAATAATCTTTTCAAAACAACAAGAAGTTAATTTAATCAGCTGCTCTAGAATGAGCCTCATCTATTATTTATTTTATTATGCACATGTGATTTTTCTTGTACATATTTATGGACTTTTTAATTGTATGTATTTAGTAAATAATACTAAATACTATTTCATTTCTGAATGTTCAGTTACTGCTCAAAAGAATAAAGATATTTTTGTTATCTTAACATTTGACCTCTTTTTTTTTTCCTTAACCGAGGAGGAATAGAAACAGGGAATCGATAAGAACTGGAATCAATAAACTCCAAATGATAAACCATTACTCTCCTATAACCGTATACTATAAAGTCAAATAGTACTAATAATGTTGAAAGAATGCTCAGTATGAGCATATTGAGATGAGCGCAGGACAGTATTTATGATTACAGCAGCAGTTTTTAGGAACATGTCTACACTTGGCGGGTGTACTGAAGCAAAGGAGTGTTTTGGAAGTGCAAATCCATGTGGGATCATCCACAGCAGCAGAAACTGAGTCACAAATCCAGATGCTCCAAGCAGAAGTAAAGCATCAAGATGAATCAGGCAGGTCTAGAGGGTGAGACGATCAACAGCAATAGAAGTGTGTCGAAATCTGGCACCAGCATCACATCAAGCAACAGGAGTAACCAAACAGCCCAACAGAGAGAAATAACGTTTCATAAAAACTGTTTAATAACCTGATTTGGATTGGAGCACATGCAGAGATGAAACTGAAGTTCAGGCGACCAGAACCAAGCATGCAGAATCCCATTAACACTGGATAAAAATAATACTATTTTAGGGTGAACTCTTGTCGTCATGCTCAAATCACCCTCAACCTCAATCCTCAGCTTTACACGTAAACATGAACAGTGTCCTCTCTGCACAGGGGCTTTATTAATCTATAATTTATTTAAACTTAATTATGCATGTGTTCACAATAGGGAAGCTTTTAAATGCTGCCAATTGACTGCAGATTTGAAAATATTTTCAAAGAGCAGAAACCAGTACAAATTAGTCATTCAGGAGAGATTTTCGAGCTAAACTCTAGAAGCGGGATAGTTTTATTAATACCATTAACATGGCTGCTTTATGTGTGCAATAATGAGTCCCATGACGGTAACTGTGATAAAACTGAAAGCATTAGGATATAATACCTTCACACAAATCTCCAGCATGTTTTACTCGGGTATGTAATGAGGTATATTATCAGTGTGATGGAGCAATTACAAATTCCTCAATTGAATCAAATAATGTGTCTTGGTAAGGTAGGCTTTTAAAAATAATTTTACTAGACCTTTATACATTTTTACCTGTGAAAGTGAATGTAGAAGTTAATGAGTAACTTAAATGACTTTCTGTCCAATCATAGTGTTACGGTATACAGTAGGGTCCTTAAAGGTCCACTATAAGAAATGAAATGTAGAATTTCTAAGTTTTCATTAGTGTATAATTACTTATAACTACGAATCATTGCTTAGAATGAGCCCTTTATATCTACGTAGGGCGCAGACCGACTTCTAAGGAGCCGCCATGTTGCACCGCCCTTGAAAGCACCTTCCACATTTCACATGTTCACAAGTGGCAGTGTGAATCCGGAAGGAAGCATCGGTTGTGTTAGTTTTTTTTTTTTTTTTTTCCTTTTACTTAAAAATGCTTATTAAACTGGTTGAGACAAAAGGTATGCATCAGGACTGGAATCCTGTACGACACAGCAAAAAATAGCGCAAGCATGAGGTTTATATTTTCATGACATGAAGTTTGCATGACAAAGAAAAATCACATCACATGAACATGCAACAGTGAGTGATGCATTTACACAAATCTTAGTAACTGCCTGGTCTGGGTTGAGGAGTTTTAAACTAGACTATACTTTTTTATAAAAATAACACCTGCAGGAGTGTCTTCCAATGGGGGCATAGTGACAGGGCTCATATTTAATACGATTAAAAAAAAAATCCTTCTGTTTTAGGCCATGCCCAAAATATGGGTACAAATATTCAGAGCACTAAACAGATACAGCCAATGACATCCTTAGTGTTATTAGGGAGGTGTGAGTAGCACTGTGGCATCAGCAACATGGAACCATATAAATAGGCTAAACCCCCAAATAATGCAGGTTTAAAAGCCTCAGACCTCATTAAAGTGTAATGCAATGATGTAGAAAGCAGTCACAGTGCAATGGCACTGTTATTTTAGAGACATGTGTCCCAGAGCACAGCAGGCTGCTGTATTATTTAGTGCTGTAAAATCAACATTGCAGGTGGCAGTGGTGCAGCTTGCCAGACTGCAGCTATCTCCAGGCAATATCCTGATCTGTTGACATATACCTGGATCCAAGCAGAATCTAAAATGCACTCCTTTTCACATTTCCTATTGATTGCTCACTCTACTGACCCATTGTGCAGCTCTGTTCTCTAACTGCTTTGCATATAAGAGGGTGTAAGCAGGTAACTGGACTGGACGATAGTGAACAAGTGCTGAAATGCGAGTTAAATGAAGACAACAAACTAAAAACTCAAACAAACTACATTTGCCAGAGTACAATACTCAGCCATTTTTTGTGCACCATGAATGAGCATCTACATAAATATTTTTTAAATTTGTCTCTCTGAGGAAAAACTTTAAAGTTTCTACAGTATGTAGATGAACTGATTTGGGAAGCTGAGAATCCTTAACGGACTGGAGAAACACCTTACATTCAAATTGTGATCAGACGCATCACACTCAAAAGTGTACACATTACAGTACACACTTTCTTTACACAAACAAAAACTGAACTCATATATTTTTTCTTTCTTTAAAAATGTCTGTTTTTATGGTTATGCTGTTTTTATCTGTTTTCAAATATCAAAAAGTCAAAAATATCAATGATCTGTTTTTATTTACTCTTATTTTCTTATTTATTCACTCCTGTTTTCTTCCATTATTAGTAGTAGTAGTATTGCAAGTATTATGCCTTTAATTGATTCTTATGATCACTTTTATTATTTATTTAATCTGTTTTATTTACATACATGAAAGGACAAAGGATATAAAACTATTAGTACTATTTGTCGTAGTAGTAGTAGTATTGCTATGAACTATATTTAATATAGAAGTATTGATTTGTTGTTGCAGCCCTAATGTATTTTTAAATTGTAATCCTGCTAAATAATGCCTCCTACTACTAAATGTATCCATAACAGAATACAGATAACGTTTTTTGTATCTTAATTACATAATGTATTTGTTAATTACGTACATGTATTCCGTTGCTCCCCAAGCCTGACTAACAATCAAATATCAAACAGAAAAAGAACAGCAGCTGATGACCAAAACCCTGTGAGAACTGTAGAGAAAACCTCAAAAACAACAGTGACATAACCAACAATCTGCACAGGGCAGGGGTGAAGTTAACACAATCCACTGTTTGAAGAAGACTTCAAGATCAGAAATATATAGGCCATACCATTGCACAAGATGCAAACCACTCATCAGCAGTAAGAATCAAAAAGCCAGCTTGGAATTAGCCACAGAGATTAGCCACAAAACTGATTAACCTCGACCAAAGTGATGGAAAGACCAAAGTGTGAAGATCTGCTCATGATCCAAAACATATAAGCTCATCGGTCGAGCACCGTGGAGGTAGTGTCATGGCTGCTTCTGGAATGGGCTCCAACAAAAACTTTGTTTTAAACCTTTGCTTTGTAATAACTTGGTCCTTTCTTGCCGAGGCATGGTTATAGGTTAAGGGCCTCTTTGGAAACACCAGCTGTGAGTAATATTTCTAATAGGACATTCCTTAAGGACATACATGTCTAATATGTGTCTCCTTTAACCTAAAAAGAAATATTCCAGTCTTTGGAATATTCAGTGGAAACAGTGATATCTCCCTTTAGGAACATGAGCTGAGGTCATCTTTTTTTTTTTCTCTCTAGCCATGAATGAAGAGTGTACAGGTGGTGTGCTTTCATATGTCTATCTCCACTTAATGCTCTTTGATATTTCTTTGAAAAGACATAATTCCTGCTTGCTTATTATCACAAGTTATTTCTAAAAGGTCTTTTAGCACAAGGTACTAATGCTGGTGCCAGTTGCTCATAACAGTTGTTTTATTTTTTTTTGGTAACCAGGCATGTTAGAATATTACATAAAACTACATGTTTCCAAACGAGCGGCTGTTTCTGAGTTGTCATGAAGCTGCACGGTAGTCACCATATGTGCTGGAAGTCTTCTGGCAGTTCTCTTGCTCTCTACCCACATGCACAATCCCCTTGCTGAATGTTTTAGACACTGACAGTACCTACGCATTTCATAAACATCAGAAAAAATATGTGCGGAATGAATAACACATGGCATGTGAAGGGCAGAAAAACACTACATCTTTAGCTACATCTCCTTTCTTTCAGTAATAAAGGAATAAAAAATAGTTATAAGCAAATAATCAACGATGCGGTGCTGTGGTGCAGCCCGAGACAAAGCCGAGTTAATGTTACCAGTCTGAAGTTGAACGTTTTCCTATCACAGCAGCGTTTTATTCCTCTTATACCACAGTACACATTGCTAACAGTTACCAGTATCATTACTTAAAGGATATCATAGATTTTTATCCATTTATTGTTACATTTAATGTTGTGGAAGCATCAATATAATTTGTCACCAATAAGTTGCTGTTCCCTCACCAGTTAGTCAACTTAGTTGACGTTCAACTAAGTTCCAACATTGTTGTTCATACGAACTAAATCATTTCACAGGCATAAGAGGATCACTGACTCACTGAGGATCAGATGTCAGTGACTAAAGGGAGGAAGGGCACGTCTGTGTCCAATTGAATTTGCTGTTGTGGTGCAGCACAAGAACCACTCTTGAGAAAATGGAGAGGTTCATTTTTTTAAAAAATTTTTTATTATTATATCATCTCATTGAAATCAATGGCATTTCATAACTGATAGCAGCGCCAGTTGTAAAGACGCAAGCGCTTCCTTGAGAAATCTTTTCGGGATGTCACGGCTGATCAAAGTGGACCACACATCTCTCTCATTGTAGTCAAGAGAAGTGGAAACAAAGACACTACCAGGACAAGTTGTAATCTCAAACATGCCAGAAAAATCCCAGGAGAGAGGCTGTAAATTGGATCCAAAGAGGTGAGACATACTTGTGTTTCATATCTACAACAAGATCAAACTCAAAATACAGTTCTAGTTGGCACAGAACAATATTTACTTGTCAAAGATGCGCTTCCAAAATGATAAATGATGGTTAAATGCAAATATATCATGTTGTCCATGTTTTTTTTCCCTTAGTGAAAAGTGCTAATGTTTTCCATTTGTATCGACAGAAGGTCAAAAGGCCAAGAGATAGCTATGAAAACAAAGAACTTGTTTCAAGAACTAATACACACGACCAGTCAAAAGTTTGGACACCCCTTCTAATTCAATGTTTTTTTCTTTATTTTTATGACTTAAAAGCCACTTCATGTCTTAAAGTAATGATGGACTGTTGTTTCTCTTTACTTA
>JAQMYM010000005.1:1512337-1530255 GCA_030014255.1 Parauchenoglanis ngamensis | reverse complement strand
TATATCTATGTACATAATAGAGATGTGGCATGTAAACTATCTGTACATGTTGTGGCATAATAATTTGAGTGCGCTGATGTCTTATTGCTCCAACACACATACAGGAGCACCAAATACATACTGTTCTGACCTTCCACACTCTCTATTCAGCATCTTCCAACTGTACTTGATGTTACCCTGTGATTAACAAGAGATTTCTCCTGGAGACCACTCGCGTTTTCATTCGACTTTCCTTTGCAAAATGACTCATCCCTGGGGTTCTTTCTCTTTTTTTCCGAGCATTTTTTCCCCCAACACCAGGACACCAGCTGATAAGGCTGAGATCCCTTCTAAATTACAGCTTCCTCACAGAGCCCGCATCCCCAGCCAAGCCTGAATGTTATCACCTCTCAGCTGTACGAGTAGCCCTTCATTCTGCCTCCATGAAGCAAGACTGGTTTTTTAACACTTTCCTAAGGGCCTGCTGCTCCTGAACACGGTGTTCCAATAGGCAGGATGTCTACAAAGGTGCTGATGTCTTAACTACCCTGTGTGCACTGCTATTGTTCACAAGTTGTTGTACTCATGTTAGCCTTGTCTTAGGTCCAATGAGGGTGTAAGGCAACGGTCCAGTCATATATATACACTGCCAGTCAAGGGTTTTTAGGTTGTTGGAGTTTTTCTTTAACTCTGTATTACAGTTCACCTGTTATTTGCAATTAAATATAGGGAAATAATAAGCAAGCAGTTCATCATTACCTAAATCTTATATTTTATTCTAATGAGACTCTGTTTGGTCAAGAAGTTATTGTAAGACTGTAAATGTCATTGACCTCATGTATGGCACATCATTGCCTCCCTAGCTGGATTAGCATCTCTGGACTGCCTTCCATGGTGTATTTCCACATTGTACTCAGCGTTACCAGAATAGGCTCCGGATCCACTGTGACCATGACCGGGAATGAATGAATACATATAGCCATTAAGTGTGCAGGCGACCGATGTGTCACTGTTGAAGGATGCGGAATATTTGTTTAATTTTTCAAGCCTGACTAATCTCAAGTGAATACAGTGAAACAGCTGTGGTAAGCAAATATCTCATTCTGTTACCACTTTACTCCATATATCACAAAACTGAGAGCTTTTCAGTGTGAAAACTCGGCTACCCCAATGCCAGCGTAACTCCATAAGGAGCCTCTGCCAGCTGGATGCAATTAACTAATAAAGCATTTCTAGAAAGGCAGCCCACACTGTTCTCACTGAGGGGAAAGGGTTTAAATCGATTACAAATAAGCCTGTGTGGTCTGAATAGCCAGGCTCTATGTCTCAGGCTTTCACTGTGGAAGGAATGTAAGCTAATATGGGAATCCTTGGCTGTTTCTAAGCCTCACTAAACTCCCAGCTTATTCATCCTGAAGAACATTATTCAGTAACTATTTTTGAATTATTCAGGAACTACTGTAACGCTAATAGGAAAGATATGCACTTACAAGACTGAGAAATGTAAGAGTCGTTTAAGGGGTTGTACATGAGCAGAATTTAATTCAATTTTATTTATATGGAGCTTTTAGTAACAGATACACTGTCACAGAACAGCTTTACAGATATCCAGGGCTAGATCTAGATCCCTAATGAGCCAGAGGCGAGGGTGGTGAGGACAAACTCCCGCGATGGAAAAAGCAAGAAATTCTTAGGCGATACCAGATTCAAAGGGGAATCTGTCATCTTTTTGGACAAGATCAGATCAGGAGCTTTTGATCAGTCGTAGTCAGGAAGATGTTTAACATGAAAAATTATATTATACATCTTATTTGCAAAATGCATAATCCCAGCTCATTAAAAAAATTGCGTGAAACATTCATTAAAGGCCTAGTCTATCACTTTCAAGTCCAAAGGATGATGCATTGAATAATCAACATAATATCCAGAGGATGGTATGAAGGATACAGTATTAATGGTATAACAAATTTAGAAATGACTCTTTTAATTAACTCTGTGGTTTAGACAACTTCTGTAACAACACAAGTGGTAATGTAGGGCACTGGATTCTGAACATACCCACTTGGGATTGACATCAGCGTTCACAAAACAAACAAAGTAAAATGCATTAAGAAATTGAATACATGAATATTGTTTGCATATATTGACCTGAACACGTAGAAGCCTTCTACTTAAAAGAGCACACTTATATAATGCATGCATTATTCAAGCATCTCATGCTGAACATGAAAGTCATCATCTCTCATACCATTGGATGATTGACAGTGCCGTAAAATGAGAGCCTGAAGACACAATCTGCTTCTCCTCTCCAATGAATGCAGTAGTATCTTCAGGAAGAATGTTTAAAAAATGAGACCGCTCCTCATTCTTAAGTACAAGTGTAATGTGGTTCATCTGTCTGGGTCGCTGTGCAGAAATTACATGCTAATGGTCAGATTCTCACATTTCTCTGTAAGATTGAGAACCATTTTCCTTCATCCCAAAAGGGGCATCTAATTCAGTGTGTGGCTGCCAGGCACAGTCCATCTGTGCTCCATTCGCTGTCCCTGAGGTGTCATTGCTCCAGTTACTTTCTGCCATTGTCAGGAATTCTAATGCTCATCCTCGACATTCTCATCATCAGTAAATCATCTTATCTGACCTCAAACAAGAAGAACGAACATAGGTTCTGGAATAGCCTCGCTCAGTGGACCTCGTCTTAAGCAAATGTTTTCAAACTAAAAAAATTTCCTGCTGCAAAGGTTTGAGCAACAACTTCTGGATATTTTCATATGTTGATAAATGGCAATCACGGCAATTCACACACAGCTGATTTGCATTAAGTACCACCCACAAAACTCTCAGAGAGCTGGAAGTGCCATAATGACAAAATTACAGCTCCGAAGCCATAGGTGCCATAGGTCTGCTACTTGGTATAGATCATCTTTGGGGACCCTTCTAGAGGTGTGCATTGGTTCCAGGTCACTGGGTGCTTGCGTTTGGCCTCTGGGTACTTGCCTTCCAGAGTTATTAGTGGACAAGTCAAACATGCTGTTCTAAATCTTCCAATAATACAGCTTAGCCACTGCTACTACGTAAGCTGGTTAAACTTAACAAAACCTAAACTGTAAATAGCATCGTAACTCATCACCAAATATATTATTCGAAGCCAATCAAACTTCAAATTAGTAAGTCTCCTCATAGGTAAATTTACCCAGACTCTAGAGATATTGTAGGATAGCAAGGTTTTTCCCAACAAACTGGATTTTCATGAATATCCCATTTCTTTGGTAAACAGTTTATGAATAAATCTGTTCATATCCAGTTTGATATCTGAGGCCCAATTTGTTCTGATCATGAATACTAGCATAAGTGGAAATGGTTAAATGAAATTATCATAGTACTACCACTGTAATTGTCACTGCAAAGGTCACTAATTTTATCCTGTTTTAGTCCATCAACAAAAACCTGTCACAATCGGCACAAATGCATGGGTTTTATATTTCACACGCCATCAATTCCTTGCTCAGCAAATCTCTGACCATGAAAGAGGAGCAGGGATTCCTTTTGTAATATATCTTGGCATGATTAAGCAATATTACATAATTTCATTTGTATTTTCTATTGTCGTTGTGCAATGAATAGACATGAATGCTAAAGAGAACCTAGTAATGCTCAATGAAAATCAGTCTTATCAACTATAAGAGATGCACAAAAAGAGCACAAAAGAAATGGTGCAGTTTTCCTCCAACGCGAGCACTGCTTCAGCTGTCACACTACATCTCTAGTTCATACTGATAGTATCTTCCATTCTGTCTGACCTTGGCATGACGACAGGGAAAGATTTATTGAACGTTCATTAGCTTTCAACACTTGAGTGGAGTTCCTATTAGGAGAGAAGAGAGATGTAGAGGAATGTGCAGACCCCCTATTGTGGGATCTCCTACTGCTACTATTGAATGTGCTCTGTACATGTAATGGCAAAATGTCAGATGGTTAAATATGAAATAAAAAGAAATTATCTTTACTCACTGCTCAAAGATGCAAGACTCAAGACTTCTGCAGAATCCAGGCAGAGCCAGGGTATTTAGTCAAACTTCAGCTACCTAAAATCCATTGCTTATAATGCACCAGATAGTCAACTAACATAACTGAACTGTAAGAAGTTTGCTTTTATTGCCTAGTGATAATATTCTTAAATCGCTCTGAATCAGGGCATCTACCAATGCCTTAAATTTAATTGTAAATGTTATGGTTTTAGGCCTTCACTACAGCCCTAATTCACACTACACTATTACACTTCTATTTATTTCAGTAGCAAAATGATACTTGTGGTGAATTTTTTAGTCCAGACATTTTTTGACATTTTGTTTGAAAAGACCACAATTCTCACTAGCATGCTCTGTAAATTGGGTCCAGTGGGTAAAAAAATTTTCAGTTCTAAGTTCATTAAGGAACATGTCCTACAGGCCATGGCAGCTCTGCAATGCCACATACACAAATTAGGCCGTCATTTCTTCAGGTGTGTATCTGTGAGTGTGTCTGTCAGTGTGCATGCTCAGACGTTCCAATAATGTTGGCTAGAGGTAAAATTTTTGTTTCGCTACGTATTTAGACCGGCAGTTCTTTCTAGACTTTAACCATATAAGGCATGATGTTATTTAAATAGAAAATGAGGCAAACCCTTTTAATTAATATTGACATAAGAACTAAACTCAAGGACAACTAAGGAGAACAAGGTTAATAGTTTGTGAAAATGTGTTCCTTTATACAGTTGTGTAATGTTCCTACATTCAAACCACTACGTTGTGATTTGACAGCATTAAACTCCACCATTACATCCATCAATACTAAACTTCATTTCTATGTTTCATAATACTTACTGAATGATTTATATTACTTACTCAATATTATGCTTTAAGATGAGGACATTAATAAAAAGTTGTGATATCAAGGGCCTTGAAGGCCTTTTCATTATATTTAATAAACCTTTAATTCAGATTTCAGTGAAAAATCAAAAACATTCAGAGAGATTCTTTATGAGAAAGGGTTACAAGTAAAACTTCTTTAGAAAGCTACTATTCAAAGCATCTATGACTAACCCTCGTTTTCTAAGATTGCACGTTTTTTCTTAATGGAATACTTCTACACTCTCTGAAGTAAAAGCAAAAATTATACCTTTCTTTGTTGCATTTATCCTTATAGCTGTAGTATGTACAATACAGGGCCAAAAATATGTGGATATCTGACCTTTCATATGCACACTTTCTTCAAACTGCTTCCACAGAGTTGAAAGCACAGAACTGCCTACTATGGCTAAGATTTTATGTCACTGGAACTAAAGGGTTTCTTTTTTTTTTAAATTTTTTTCAGTGGGTAGCGTAATACATGCTATCCGCCCACTTCCGTACACATAAGCTTACAGACACCCGTGATTGGCTAGCATTGCTGTAATTGACAGGGAGAGTAGGCCACCTGTCCCTGGCTGAGAGCAAAGGCCCAGTTTTCTTGGCATCATCGGGATTCAAAATAGCGATCTCCAGATGGTAGGGCAAAGGCTCGTCTGCTGCGTTACTTGGGAGCCAGCAAGGTTTAAAAAGATTGCCAAGATCGGTGTGGGAGAACTTGATTGACCTACACAGAGCCTCAACCTCAACAGCACTGGTCACTTTTGCTGAATTGGAACACTGACTGCATGGCAAGCCTTATCACCCAACATTAGTGCCCTGACTTCTCTAATGCTATTGTGGCCAAATGAACAAATCCCCACAGCCATGCTCAGAAATCTAATGAAAAGCCTTCCCAGAAGAGTGGGGTAAATCTGGAATAGGATGTTCAACAAGCACATGGGTGTCATGTCCTGGTGTCCACAAACTTTCAGCAATATAGTATGTTATATTTGAATATTATGTACATTTAAACTGATTTAAAGTACACTATATATATATATATGAAGTTTTGTTCATTACACTATTAACTAGTAATTAAAGGTATACTTTATGCTCCTATCCAGATAAAAGGCACTTCAGGAACTACTACAAAACAAGGCATACCCTTCAAAGTGGCAAGAAAAGGTACTCTTTTTTTCCACGAGTGTATATTTAATGTGAACTCTTGGCCTTATAGTTGAAAGAGTCCTGTATAATTCTTTGCATAGACAGAATTCTTAGCTTCCTACAAGTGCCGGAAGCTGGTGTAGGTCTTTACATGTAACCTTTAAGGATTTCTCCAGAGGGACTGACTGTAGAGTTACATAATGCATAACGTATAACAAAGAGTGTTGTTGGAAAAAAAAACTCTTATAATATAAATTTGGTGTCGAGAATGGCAGATGGTCAGCTATCAGCAATGGTAAGAAATATTTATCCCAGGAGCTCACAGGCCATAAAAATAGTAATGAATTCCTTTGGGAGGAAGCGCATACAACGAGGTAACACTGAACATGGTGCTGAAACATAATGCCTTTTTAGACACCTTCGTACATCCTGCTTTTCCAGGCAGCAGGAAAATAACAAAACACATTTGTTCTGGATTTGCTGTGCTTTCCTCTGAGATGGATATTTACAGTGTAAATTCAGTGCATGCTAGGTAGTCTTATTTTTTCTTGCTTTCCTTTTTAAAATAAAACTTGTCCTCAATAGATTTTGGTAGATATACATAGTGGAAAACAAAGCACCTTTTAAAAGTCAGTCTCTCTCTCTCTCTCTCTCACACACACACACACACACACGCGCGCGCACGCGCGAACACACACACACACACACACACACACACGCGCGCGCGCGCGCGCGCACACCACTCCCTAAAATAAAATGGTGCAGCATGTAACAGATGCAGAATATTCCACAGAGAAGGTAAAGTATTATGCAAATATATACATCTATATTTTTTTTAAAAATTTCCATTATTCGCATCGTGTCAGCACTGCTCTTTCTATAAATTGCAGATCAAGACCAGTCTTATAAGTTATCTGGCCATCTGCCTCTGTATCAGTGTGGTTTAGCCTATATCATGCTCATTTGTTGTAACCTGTGTATGGCACTGTACTGCAACACATCCTTCAAATATAAATAAATGAATCAGCTTGGCGCGTAGGGTTAGGCTCTTTAATGCACTTTAAATAAATAAATAAACAAACAAATAAATAAATAAATAGGCGCACTAGTGACACAGTGAGTGAGCTCCTGCCTGGATGGAGACTTAAATCTCCAAAGTCCATTGCATTTATGATCATCCTTAAGTAGCAGTGCACATGTCTGCCTCTCTCTGATGTCGGATTTTTTTTTTAACAATGCATTGATAACTTTTCTTGTTACAAACGCAGGCTACAAAGATCTGGCGTTACTCCAATGCGTTCCACATGCATGATATGAGCAGTCGGATTTTTATTATTATTTTTACTATTTTTATTTTCTAAGTGGCAAAACTGCGTTGTTTTTTATGCCTGGTCTTACCTTGATAAGAGGAAACGTGTCCATTCTGCTTCGTTAAGCTTCACTCGCACTGATGCGCTTTAAAACTCTGTCTTCCTGCACCATCATCCATTTCATCCCCCTGAAACCGACAATGCGAAAACGGAGCAGGGAAAAAAAACTACGTCCTCTCTCTCTCTCTCGCTCTCTCTCTCTCTCTCTCTCTCTCTCTCTGCTTAGTCTCAGGACTGAAATCGACCTCACTGTCAGATTTAAGCTGCAAAATATCCTGGCGCATTCACGAGCTCGAGCACATATTCCGCGTTGAATTCCAAACGCATGCTCGCGCAAGCCCCGCAGCCAGAGCTGTCACCAGGAATCCACGTTGAGGTTGAGGATGGAAGTCCCGTTTGAGAACTACGGCTCAAGGCTGAGCGACGAGTTTGATGCGCAGCGCGCGCCGCGGCACCGAGGAGCGTGTCACGCGCGCTGGAGGCAGAACTTAAAGCAATCTCTAGATGGCACAGGCGAGGTAGACCAGGCATGTGAGACAGGTGTGTCAACCAGAATAGAAGAGGAAACAATTTGTTTTTGTCGAATTGTGGAGCTGGATTTAAAATAATAATAATAATAATAATCATAATAATGCTCAGGGTGCGAACCCCGCCCCCTAATCTCGTGAGAAACGCTCGGGAGAATTTCTATTCCTGTGCGGTCATAAAACCGCGTGTGTAGCTGTGTAGGTGTGTCCATGTGCGTGTATGTGCACAGGGATGTAGTTATGCATGAGTGTAGGTGTGTTAATGCGTGTAGGTGTGTAGGTGTAATCTGGCTTGGATGCATGGCTGTATTCGAATGCTGAATATACCCGACACGTTAATTTAGTCTGTTTTTTCCCTGTTACACGATTACAATAAACCAAATATTTGATTATTAAACCTATTTCTTGATTTACTAATTTCAAGCTCGTCTTGTTCTATTGGCAGATTTTATCCCCTCAATTTTAAGCATGTGTTTCTAGAAAAAGGAAATATGTGAAGCAAAGAAGCCAAACTGCCACTAAGTAAAAAATAAAAAATAATAAACATAAAGCTTTAAATGTGCATATGCATCTATACTCATGTTTGATTTTTATGAACGAGTTAATTCTGGGCCACTAATTTGATTGGACAAATGGCGTTCCAAGAGTGCCTCTATTTCCAATACCCACACTGGAACGGTTCACTGTGTCCACTCATCTGCATTCACCACATAAAACTACTGTTAGACTACTACAGCAGTGTTAGCAGACGTCATCAGCAGACATGGCAAATGATAGCTTTCAGGAACATAAGTTTTGACTTAAAATATGAAAGCTTGTCAGATGAAGGTGAAAACGAAGAAGGAATGGCAATTTTACCGGAAGCACCTTTAATGGGGATGTACAGATCAATGCCAGCGAGCTAGCCGATGTGCTATAGCATGACAGTAACTTCTTTGGAGTCTATTTCCAATAGCACTAATTGTCCACTAACAGAACATTTGATCATACTGTGTTTGAAATGTCACTTACTCAATATAAATTGCTTGTTTAGAGAACTGTTGTATAAAAGCAAATTACAGTGATTAACCACACACACATCACAGTCGAGCTGATATTCATATAACCGCATTCTTGCTTGTGCAATAGTGCTTAAATATTTGATTTCAATTTCAATTCATAATAGAAAAATAGAAAGAATGGCCTATATTTGAGATATTTTCACTTAATAAGATATAATTGTGTTTGTGCGTATTTGTGTATGGGGAGGGGGGGTTGTGATGTTATATCTTTTTTTGTTTCTTCTTGCTCAGTCCAGTGTCATACGGTATCATGCACTGTATATTGTTTGATTCTTTACAGACTGTGATATTTCTCAGAAAGGAGGAATGAATTCAAATAATTTTACTCATAATATCAAAGTAAAAGACAACATATTGAGAAAGTTCTGTAAATAAAACCATTTTTTCTACCTTTTTCTCTCCTATTAAGCCGGATATATAGGACACCCTGCAGGCTATAAAAAGCTAAACTAATAAAAATGCAAAAAAAAAAAAGAAAAAAGAAATCTTACAGTTTATAATACAACTAACTTTATTCACAATACTGAATAGACAAAACTTCAGACCAATCTCAAACCTTCCCTCTCTGGGAAAGATACTTGAAAAGGTTGTGTACCGACAACTGAATATGTATCTGTCTTATAACAATCTGATTGGTGTTTATTAGTCTGCTTTTAGAGTTAATCACAGTACAGAAACTGCCCTGATTAGAGTAGTTAATGATCTGAAAATTAAATCAGATAACCAAGACTTTTTCTTGTACTTCTCAACCTCCAGTGCAGCCTTTGATTAAGTCGACCATGCTATCCTTCTTAAACACCTTGCACCTTGGAGGCACAGTTCTTACTTGGCTCTCATTTTATCTTACTGGAAGGACTTTCTCTGTTCTTATTGGTGGTTTTAAATCACAGGATTCTGACATTCTATATGGGGTCCCTCAGGGGTCAATTCTTGGTCCTCTTTTATTTAATATGTATATGCTCCCACTTGGGTCCAGATTATATCTGTTTCAGCAAAAACCTTAACCCAGTGACTGACCTCATCCAATGCGTTTTGATATTAAAATATGGATGGCTTGTTTTACAGCTAAATAAGGACAAAACAGATTCTTTTAATAAACCCAAGGTTTTAAACACCAGATTCCCTCATTGTTAACTCCCCTGTCAGTAAAACCCTATGAGCATACCAAGACCCTGGGAGTGATTTAAGATGCTGATCTTAACTTTGAGAAGCATGTAACTAACATCACTAAAACTGCTTTATGTATACTAATATATATATAAACTTCAGCTTATCCACAATGTTGCAAAAGATCTGAAAACACACTATTTAAATCTTTCTACATTGGCTCTCAGAAAAAAAACAAAGAATTGATTCGAAAATACTTCTTACTGATTTTAAATCTATGAATGGCTTAGCTCCTTCCTACGTTGTTGACATGCTTACAGATTACACACCACTTAGACTGCTCATGTCATCAGGTACTACTCTACTCACTGTCCCTAAAATTAATTCTAAATCAGCTCAAGGTGCCTTCAGTCATGATGCTCCCAGACTTAGAACATTCTTATCACATGAAGTAAGGTCTGCTCCAAAAGTAAGTTCTTTTAAAAAGTAGGCCAAAAACATATAATTTCTCATAAGCTTTTTTTTTACTGTCATAACCCCCTTCCCCATTTTTTATTTCAAACTTTGATCTTCTACCATTTACCTTATTTTGTTTTTATGCAATTTATTTGCTATTGGTTTTTGTCGCAACTCTTACTTCCCGGAACGTAGCTAAGACTAGAAACGCTCCTCGTGTTGCCATCGCTACGACCTCCGGCGCACCTACTTCCGCCTCCGGGCCTTCCAGTATAAACACGGAAGTTCAGAGACGCTAGTCGCTGGTTCATGTTTTCGTCCGCGTTTCATGGCACTAGCCTCCCCGGCTAAGGAAGACTCCAACAGCCGCTGGCTGCTCCTCTTTACCGGTATTTCTCCCGTTCGTCTCGAACGGCGGTTTATTTTCTCTATTTTTCCGTTCGATTCGAACGGCGGTTTTCTTTCTCACACTCACCTGTTATTTGTGCCGTTTTTGTCCCGCTGCTCCGCTCCGGTCCTCTTCTCCGGGCTCGTTGGCGTGCTCCTCCCCGGAGATCGCATACTGAACTCTCGGCGTTGGATTATTCCCTCTGGGACCTATCCCCTTGTGATTGTGAACTATTACCGACGCGGATCCTACGGAGACACGTACTCGGCGCCAGTTATCGTCCCGTTGGGACGGCGGTTTGATTTGTCGCTTCCGTTTCTAGTATGGTTTCATTTTATCCGCGTTTTAACAGCGGATGTTTTCCGCGATCGACCCGCGCTCTTGCAACATCGCCTCGAGGACGACGTACAGCTGGATTACCCCCAGTAAGACTCTCGTTCCTCTTGCTGTGCGCGCCGCCGCACTTGTGATCTCGCTACGCTAGCCGTAACAGAATGAACCAGCCACCTGAGACCACAGCAGCTTTGCAGGAATTGCGCACCATGATGGGCCAACTGCTTAATACGGTGCAGCAACAACAAACAGTAATCCGGGAACTAGGAGAGCGTTGCACGCAGCTAACTGGCGCGGTACAGTCACTCCAGCTTACCTCTCCGACAGGCCCCACAGTTCCCTAATGAAGCTACCAAGGTTGCGTTTGTGATCACTCACCTTGGCGGTCGGACCCTGGAGTGGGCTACAGCCCTCCTGAACCACGAGGACCCAGACCTGGACACTAGCACAGAAATCTTTGCAGCACTACGAAAAATGTTTGGACGCGTATCTCCCCAGAAGGCAGCCGCCCGTCAGCTCTTTCACGTCTCACAAGGGAAACGACCGGTCCACGAGTACGCTATCGAATTTCGCACTCTGGCAATCCAGAGCCGCTGGACGGATCTATCTCTCACTCCGGCCTTTTACCACGGACTTCGTGACAAGATTAAGGACGAGCTCACGTATAGAGACTGGGGAACCGATTTGGACAAGCTCATCTCTCTCGCCCAAGATATCGACGAGAGGAAGCGAGAAAGGAGACGCGACGGGAGGAAAGCCCCACTCCACATCGAACGACTCCCCTCTGACCGGGCGGGTACCCCCCTCTGACCGGGCGGGTACCCCAGGAGACCACCCCGAGCCAATGCAGATCGGTCGCTCTCGACTGACCCGGGAGGAACGTGACCGACGCTTTCGGGACGGATTATGTCTCTACTGTGGAGGACCAGGTCGCATGCTCACCTCGTGTCCCACTCGCCCAAGGAAGTCCAGGATGTCAAACTCCGAGGCCTGTCAGACCGGGGGGTCGCATTGATAGGCACGGCTCGATCACCAGGCCCCGTAGACCGCTGTGAGATCACCATCTCTCTCGCTTGGCTCCCTGGACCCAATCCTCCGCTCCGCTCGAAGGCTCTTGTGGATTCCGGCTCGGCGGTCAACCTCATCGACCACTCTTTGGTCCATCGTCTTCAGATCCCCTATCGCGCCTGCCCATTTCCCCGAGCCGTCGCGGCTTTGGATGGATGACCCCTCGGGAGGGGCCATCTGGACGAGGTTACGGAGCCGTTACAACTACTCTCTATGGACTGTCACCAGGAAGTATGCTCGTTCTTCCTCATGGACATACCCGAAGAACCTATCGTGTTGGGATACCTGTGGCTGGCCTGCCACCAACCCCAATTCGACTGGAGCCGGGGACTTTTAACCCAGTGGGGCCCAGCCTGTACCGACCACCTACGAAGGGAAAGCCGGAACCGCGAGACCAAGCCGGCGACCCAGGCGGCGGCCACTGTAAGTGAAGGACCCTCCGAGATGGCTTCGGTGCCTCCCGAATATTGCGACCTGTCCCTGGTGTTCAGCAAGAGCCAGGCCTCTTCGCTGCCTCCCCACCGGGAGTTTGACCTGGCCATCGACCTGCTGCCGGGGAGCATTCCCCCCAGAGGACGTCTCTACTCTCTGTCTCAACCGGAAACCCGGGCCATGGAGGAGAACATCGCTGATGCCCTGGCTCACGGCCTAATTCGACCCTCGGTATCACCTGCGGCCGCTCCCTTCTTCTTCGTGGCCAGAAGGATGGATCCCTTCAGCCGTGTATTGATTATCATCATTTAAACCAGATTACGATTAAGAACAAGTACCCTCTGCCTTTGATGGACTCGGCATTCAAGCGACTGTCGGGAGCTACCATATTCACCAAGTTGGATCTCCGCAATGCGTACCACCTGGTGCGGATCCGAGAAGGTGACGAGTGGAAAACTGGATTCATCACTCCCAATGGCCACTACAAGTACCTAGTCATGCCCTTCGGCCTGTGCAACAGTCCCGCCGCATTCCAGGCCCTGGTTAATGACGTACTGTGGGATTTTCTGGGTCACTTCGTGTACGTCTATCTAGATGATATCCTCATCTTTTCCTCCTCCCTCGAGACGCACCGACATCACGTGCGACAGGTCCTTCAGTGCCTCCTGAAAAGCCGGCTCTACGTCAAGCTTGAAAAGAGTGAGTTCCATACCTCCACCACATCCTTCCTTGGATTTGTTATATCACCACGGGGGGTGTCCATGGACCCGGACAAGACCAGGGCCATCACTCAGTGGCCGGTTCCCCAAACCCTGTAGCAACTTCAACGGTTCCTGGGATTCGCCAATTTCTATCGCCGCTTTATAAGGAATTACAGTTCGATCGCACACGCCCTCACATCCCTACTTCGAGGGAAACCCAAGTCACTCCTCTGGACCCGGGAGGCACAAGAGGCATTCGAGAACCTCAAGAACCGGTTCACGTCGGCACCCATCTTGGCCCATCCTGACCCCACTCGACCATTCATCGTCGAAGTGGACGCTTCCAACACCGGCGTTGGCGCCATACTGTCCCAGAATTCCTCCCGCGACAACCGCATCCACCCGTGCGCATTCTTCTCTCGCAAACTCAGTTCTGCCGAGCGCAATTATGACGTAGGCGATCGAGAACTCCTGGCCGTCAAGCTAGCCCTGGAAGAATGGCGACACTGGCTGGAGGGAGCCAACCACCCCTTCCTTATCTGGACTGACCATAAGAACTTAGAATACCTCCGGGAGGCTCGACGTTTAAACCCTCGCCAGGCGCGCTGGGCCCTGTTTTTCACCAGGTTTCGATTTCAGCTATCCCATCGACCCGGATCTAAGAACGTCAAGCCAGACGCACTCTCCCGGCTCCATTCCCAAGACAACGATCCCGAGGCCCCGGCCACCATCCTAAACCCCGATTGCATCGTGAGGCAGGTACAGTGGACCCTCTTGAGGGATGTTCGCCAGGCTCAGACCCTCGAACCGCCCCCGGACGACGCGCCACCCGGCCTCATCTTCGTACCCACTACCATGCGACCTAGAGTCCTTCTATGGTGTCACAACGACGGCCTGGCCGGCCATCCGGGGCGCCGACGCACGTTGGAATTGGCCCAGTGACGCTTCTGGTGGCCCAGTATCAAGGTCGATGTTAATGACTATGTCCAAGCCTGTTCCACCTGCGCCCACAGCAAACCTGAGAACCGGCACCCCCAGGGCCTCCTCCAGCCCCTTCCAGTTCCTCAACGTCCCTGGTCGCACCTCTCCCTGGATTCCGTCTCGGGCCTACCCAAATCTCAGGGCAACACCGTGATCCTAGTACTAGTCGAACGTTTTACCAAATCCGCCCGCTTCGTAGCCTTGCCCGTGTACCCCACGGCCCAACAGACAGTCGATGTCATCATTCGAGAAGTAGTCAGGTACTACGGACCACCTATGGACGTACTCTCGGACCGTGGTCCTCAATTCATCGCCCGGTTCTGGCACCTCTTTTGGGGACAGCTAGGAGTGGAAGTGAGCCTGACCTCGGGTTATCACCCCCAGTCCAACGGGCAAACAGAGCGGATTAACCAAGAACTCTTAAAGTACCTTCGCTGCTACTGTTCTGCGCACCCTGCCACATGGGCCAAGCACCTCTTCATGGCCGAGTTAGCCCATAACCAGCTCGTCACCTCGGCCACCGGGATGTCTCCGTTCGAGGCCGCCACAGGCATAGCCCCCTCCTGGTTCCCGGACGACAGAGCTGACTGCACCAACATCTCCGTGAACGCTGCCGTCAACCGTCTCCACCGCACCTGGGCCCAAGTCAGACGCACCCTCCTGTCCTCTCGCACAGCCACCAAATGTCGAGCCGACCGCCGACGCCGTCCCGTGCTCATCTACCATCCCAGGGATCGGGTCTATGTGTCCGTTAAAGGACTTCCTGGCACCTCCACTAACCCTAAACTGGGGCCTCGCTACGTGGGTCCATTCAAAGTGGTTCAACGCATCAATCCCGCCGCGTATCAGCTAGCCGTACCTAGGACCCTCCGCACCAGTCCGGTATTTCACGTGTCTCACCTCCGGAAGGCCTTCTCCTCCCCTCTCTCGCTGCCCGTTGCCGATCACCCGCAGCCTCGGGACATTGATGGGGAACCCGCGTATACAGTCAACAAATTGTTGGACGTCCGTCGTCGGGGATGGGGATTCGAATTTCTGGTAGACTGGGAAGGCTATGGGCCCGAACACAGATCCTGGGTTCCGCGTCGGGACATTCTAGACCCTGCTCTCATCCAGGAATTTTATGAGTCGAGACCTGAGCTGGCTGGGCCGTCGGGAGCCGGCCCTTCGAGGGGGGACTCTGTCGCAACTCTCACTCCCCGGAACGAAGCTAAGACTAGGAACGCTCCTCGTGTTGCCATCGCTATGACCTCCGGCGCGTCCACTTCCGCCTCCGGGTCTTCCAGTATAAACACGGAAGTTCAGAGACGCTAGTCGCTGGTTCATGTTTTCGTCCGCGTTTCATGACACTAGCCTCCCTGGCTAAGGATTATTTGGGCAGCTGATCGCTACTCCTCCTTACCGGTATTTTCTCCCGTTCGCTCCGAACGGCGGTTTATGTTTCCCATTTTTTCCTGTTCGCGTTGAACGGCGGTTTTCTTTCTCTTACCTACCTTGGGTTTGTCTCCGCGTTTGGTCCGCTTTTCCGCCCCGGGCCCTTCCCCGGCTCGGCTGCGCTCTTTCCCCCCGGAGACTGGTGAACGGGAGTCTCGGCGCGGGATTATTCCATTTGGGACCTATACCTCGGTGGTCGTGAACTGTGACCGGCAGGGCACTTTAAGTAGACACGTATTAGGCTCCGGTTTTCATCCCGTTGGGACGGCGGTTTTATTTTGTCATCTCTGTTTTGAGTACGGTTTTGTTTCATCCGCGTTTTTATGGCGGACGCTCCCGCGATCAATCCGCGCGCTCACCATCCCGCCCCGAGGACCACGCTCAGCCGGATTTATCCACGGTAAGACTCTCGCTACTCCCGCGGTGCGCGCCGCCGCACTTGTGGTCTTGCTACCTGAGCCGTAACAGCATGGGATCAGGAACACTTCCAAAAACCATTGTCTGTGAACACAGTTTGTCACAGCATCCACAAATGCATATTAAAAATCTACCATGCAAAGAAGAAACCATAAAGAAACATGATCCAGAAACATGGTAAAGATTTTTATTTAAAAAAAAAACAACAACAATAAAATGTCTCAATTTCAAGATTTCATATGTTGTCATTGTTCTATTTTCAAATTAATATGGGTTTAATCATTAAATCATTGTATTCTGTTTGTATTAACATTTTACACCAATGTCCTAACTTTTTTGTAAATGGGGTTGTACCTTCGAAAAAGTCATTTTAAATATTTTTAATAGAAAAGGGTTAGGGTTATGCTTAAGAAAATCTCCATGTAGTCTGGAAATTTTTCCTAATATAGTGATACAAATTCCAACAGTAACTGTTACAGTCGAGTTCTCTGACCCAGCTTACATAACTATGTGATGTCCTCAGTATTCAGTTCTGTTTGGAAATCACATGTTAAAGGTGCTGTTTGAGATTTGGTGTTTCTAAACCAGTAAAATACAAAATACAAAATATAAAGAATAATTTGCAATGTTGCAATGCAGCTGATCTTATTTTGTCACCTGGAATTTAGGACTGTACTCATCCAAACCAAAGTATGCATTTAAACAATAAACTATAAGGCAGGTTATTAAAGAACTGGATTTAGTAAGAATAAACCTGAGAAATATTATTCATGGTTTTACATTTCATTCATCATTTGTTATTAATATACTAACCTTATTATTGAAAAAGCACTAGCTCCAAAATATGAGCTGGCACACCCATGATAGGTTCTCACATTCTACAATATTCACTTTTAAAACTAACGTAACAGATTTTCCTCATTTAAACAAGGATGGCAAATGAAATACACACTCTCTGTCTCAGAAACCATTTTACACACTTGATTTACTTTGCACTGAAATCCTGCACTTCCTCAATCACTGGCCTCTGACAAATAAATTAAATATTAAACTAAGAGTATATTATTAAATATATTAAACATTAATTTGTTTAAAGTAGGATATGAAGTACATGATAACAAAGGTCATTGAGATAAGGATGTTAAAGATAAATTTAAAGAAATTTGATCATACCATTTTGGATGTTTGGTGAATATATTAATTTAAAATAATGGGGACAAGACAATATTTAATTTCACTTAAACCTACATCAGGATAATATTTTCTGACTCTTATACCTATGTATCTTTTGGTGGCAGTTGCCTACTAGGTACACATTTATCCATTCTGTATATTTCTCTTGTGAAACATGTCATTTGTTGTATAACACTGTAGTTAAATTTCACACAAAAACATATATATTAAGGAATTATTCTGGCATCATCCTGGAATCACTTTCCTTCTCAGGAACATCTGCTCAATCCCCTGTCTTATTTCTTTGGTTTGAACACCATATATGACAGGGTTGAGGCTTGTAGGAATTACAAAAATTAAGACGCTGGCCACATTTCGCAGTTCCTCATAAGTGGAGAAACGGTGCAAAATAATTACAGTAAAGTAACATCCAAATAGAATGAGGTACACAATCAG
>JAQMYM010000005.1:1490397-1505081 GCA_030014255.1 Parauchenoglanis ngamensis | reverse complement strand
CTGTGGTGGACTGGCGACCTGCCCAGGGTGTACCCCGCCTCTCGCCCGAAGATGCTGGGAGTGGCTCCAGCTTCCCCACGACCCAGACGGATAAAGCGGTATAGATAATGGATGTGTCAGTGAACATGATCATAATATTGAATGGGATGATTAAAAAAAAATACTACCAATTAACTTGCCATTACTATAATGAAACCATTACGGTCTAGAGCAGAGTCTCATCGTAGGCATAAAACTATAAGCACGCACAAAGGAACACACACATTCAATGAAGCACTACTTGTGCTTCCAGTTTATTTATTTTAAATGTCAATTTTTTATTGTGTAATTGTGCCAAGTCTCTTCCAAATACCAAGCGAGGTAAACCGAAAGAATAACAATAATGACAAAATGTGCAATAACTACAAATGTGTGTAAAAAGTGAGAATTTGTGCAATAACTGCAATAACTAAGAAATTACACAATAGCTGATATATGTACAGGATAGGAGGGTATGTGGAGATAGGGTAGGATGTGAGCACTTGTCCTTTTTCCTTGTTTGTATGTGTATGCTTGCTTGTCACTTATCTTTGGAGATGCAACTGCGAGTCACCGGTCTCTTTAATAGTAAAACCTGCACCCCTGCTCATTAATGCAATTATCCAATCAGCCAATCATGTGGCAGCAGCACAGTGCATAACCACATGCAGATACAGGTCAATAGCTTCAGTTAATTTACATATCAAACATCATAATCAGGGAAAAATGTGCTCTCAGTGACTTTGACTGAGGCAGGGTTGAGGGTGCCAGATCGGCTGGCTTGAGTATTTCGAAAACTGCTGATCTCCTGGCATTTTGTGCTCCACAGTCTCTGGAGTTTACACAGAATAGTGCAAAAAGCAAAAAAATAAAAAATCCAGTGACAAGTGGCTCTGCAGGCAAAAAAGCCTTATTGATGAGAGAGTAGAATGGTCAGACTAGTTACTGGTAGTGAACAGTAAAGGATCTCAGAATGAATAACACTTCAAATATTAAGGTGCATAGGCTACAACGGTAAAAGACCATATCTTTTCTAAATCTAAAGCTACAGTAGAGAAGGGGATGGCCGAAACCGGACACTTAAATGTTGTAAAAAAAAAATAAAAAAAAAAGAGCAGGTGAGGTATTCTTCATTATTCCTATGTTCTTATCATAATAAGCTTTTTAGAAATCAGGATCATATTTAGTCCCAGGAAAATGTAGCTATTATTATGCTAAAGCTTTTCAGTACTCAGTACCATTCTGTAATGTCTGTCTTTTTTGTTTCTACAATTTTGCCCTTTTTTCCTACACTATGCTAGATTAATCAATGTAAAAATTAAGTCAGACATACTGTCATAATGAAAGAAACCAAAGCAGTAATATGCCCTTGTATAATCACTGTACTCAAATAAGGACAGTGAGATACACCTGAAAATATTCAGATGTCAGGCTAAATTGTATGTCCTTAAAGGTCAGGAAATAGAAAGGAAATTGTAGAGTCATTCATCATGTGTAAAGTGCTTCTTATATCCTTATTTCAACCCAGCATGGCCACATTATGTATATATAACCCTAGCACTTTGCATATCAGCCCCTTTGGCATGCTTTGTCAGCTAAGACAATACATAGGCACTGTTATAAATGGACTATCGTTATAGTCAAGTCACATTTTAGTGCAATCATACAGCTTTAATGTAATTCAGGGAATATGGGGAGAAGAAAAGTTTACATTGCACCCAAAATCCAAAACCTTTAAAGTTTCTTTACTTTCCCTTTTCTACAATGTAGTCAGCTGGATTGGCCCAAGCTTCCATGCAGCCCTGACAGATAAGATGGATGGATGTAATGTTTGCATATTTACTGATGAGATCATTCATAAACATAAATAAATCCATTTGTCAACTAGGGATGACAAGCTGACTTTGTGTACTATCACTATAGGCAAAAACGCTGTATCATATGTAATTGGTTACTAAGACACTTCCCTGACAAATCTGATAGTTGGACGTTTCAAGCGACAGATTAATCAATATATTCACCTCAGAGATGTATCTGCACACATCCTACTGCATCATCATCATCACAGAAATGCAGGGGGAGACAACCTTGTTCCAATTATACTGACTCTGCACTCACCCGCTTTCCTTCATGCAGCTATGTAATGAAAACAAAAACTGAAAAAATCACAAGGTTTAATGGTGTCTACAGGGAGAGGAGATAGTGCTACTGTGCCTCTGCAATGTGATATGGAAGACGGAGGAGGAGGAGGAGGAAGAGGAGGAGGTTGGTGGGGGCCGTGCGCTGCATTTGCTTTCTGATCACAGAAGGGATTTTGCGGAGTGCATGACAAGCGCTTCCTCTCTTCATCCGTCCCTTTCCCCCGACGTGGATTAAACAGCCAGCCCTTTGACAAACGCCTCAGCTTCCAATCAATATATAATTACCAACCATTTAATTGCCCATTTTAAGTGCAGATCAGCTTCCTGTTAAGTTGTAATCAATAAACCCACTTTACATGCGTGCTGGTTTGAAAGGGCAATTTCAAAGCGAATTATAAGTGCATTAAATGTCATCAAGGATCTTATTCATGGTAGGGGGAAATGAATCTTTTGAAGATGAATCTGCAGTATCTAATTGCAAGGGATTAGAGACACATCTCAAATGGCTTCTGGCAGGAACAATAGCTTCAGTTGATGCGTTTTCACAGCGATGCGCTCACGGTTGCCTTGACCAGAACAAAAGAGGCGACCAAAAATACCTAGCCAGGTCCCCAACCCCTCATTTATTTATTTATTTATTTATTTATTTATTCATTTTTATTTATTCATTTATTCAGTTAGTTGTTGATAGATATGGCATTTCTTTCTTATTAGCAGGGGGCCAAGCACTACTTCATTTCCTTAAGCTTTTTCTTCTTCCTTTTGTCAATAAAATGAAATTCAAGGTTATTTTATATACTGCTTCTAACACTAAAGATGACTGGACATACGTCATGCAGATGTGAAAACTGCTCAGTAAGTAGGACGCATTTTACTGGGTTAGCACTGAGGTACTGTGGTTCACTGAGGTACTGTGTGTTCATCTGTTGTTTCTTTAATGTTCTTGGCAAGAACTTGCCACTTGGGGCACTATTTATGAACATTGTTCCTGGGAGTAGCAAATCTTTTCAGGATAGGCTCTGACCCTGAACAGAATAAATGAGATATTGAAAGTGAATCAATCAATGAATAACTTTGGACAGGAACACAATAATAATAATAATCTGGAAAGCTGCAAAACAAAAACAACACTAGGGTCCATGTTGAATTTTAATAAGCTGATACTATAATATTTATATTTATGCAGCTGAGACTTTTATTGGATAAACTATCATATCTGTTAAAATACCTCTGAGATACATCCACATGCTCAGAAATGCTGTTCATGATTTCATGGGCACTTTAAGTGTCTTTCTGTTTTTTTTTCTGTTTTTTTTTCAGTAGCTCAGAATCGTACCCATGGAGCCGCCACTCCAATCACCTTTCAGCATGTATGCAAGTTGTTTCAGCTTTCTGTTTTTCTCTAACCCAGAACCTTATCCACTGATCTACCACTCCAGTCACCATTCAACATGTATGCAGGTTACTCCAACTTTCAATCTCTCGCTCTCTCTCTCTCTCTCTCAATCTGTCACTACCTCTACAGTTATAGTTTTGCTTTAATAAAATCCCACAGGAATTACATGCATGTCAGACAAGGAGTGATAGTTGAATAGTAAGGATATATTGTTGTCAATTGGACTGTTTGATTCTTAACTTCTCTGTCTCTGCTGAGTAAATTACTCCTCTTGAGAGTGCTGGCACTTCGACTCCATTACATGTCAAAACAGCAAAAAAAAACCCAATTCAACAATTGTTTAAAAAAAATCTTAATAACAGTGCATTATTTCCTTTTAATCCAGTTAGCTTTTTATTAAATAGCATGCTTTATTCCATTAAAAACGCTCACTCCATAGCTTTGGCTTCAAAATTCATAATGAAATAATGCAGTAAATAGTGTTTTGTTTTGTTTTTTCATAATGAATTGAAAGCATTTTGAGAGAGATTTTTTATTGCTGTTGTTGTGTGGAACAAGTCTGCCGTACTAACCACAGCATAACAGTGTGTGTCTTTTAAATAATATATTTAATGTTGAGCTTGATTACCTGTGTAATGTTCACTAAACAATATCAACCTGAGTGGTCAATAAAAAGGAAGAGCAAGGAGTTGTGAATCAACTGCATTTATGAGCACATCGCTAAACATTTCGTTTGCTCCTGCTCTCCAGGGCCAGCATGTTGTCTGTGATGCCTGGGAATTAAGGTGCAGGGAAACTTGAAAGAATGGCCAACATCCCCTCTCTTATACTCTTAGGGGGGGAAAAAAAAGGATTTAAATAGTTATGATTAAAAAGTAAAGAGTTTGTCATTTTCCCTTTGTGATACAGAAACTCTCTGCTCTAGGATTACACAATTCATAGCACATAATACCTACAAGAATTCATCCAAAAGGGCAAATCCCAATATTTCTGAAAGGTTTTGAATATAAAGAACAAACTAGTTATGAACAATGAGCTCTTTAGGTTTGTCCATATTTTAATAATATATCTGAACATTACTGTCTTATCCTTAATTAATCGATAGATTAATTTGTGGAAATATGGTTGTGGATTTATGCACATTCATCAATGGGGATCAGTCAGTCAGTGTTTTGGCAAGCATATATGGGAGATATTAATATTAGAGCTCAATGATATTAAATATTAGCTCCCTTGAAGTGCAAATCCATCTCATTTGTTGAAAGTATACATCACCGTGCAATATGATGTAACTGATTCTTTGCCTTTCATGAAGTTCTTTGCAAGACGTGGAGTTCAAAGCCATGAAAAAAAAAAGGTCTTTACATCAAAGACTGACATTTTCCTTTCTGATTAGTCCACATCTTGTTCTGAGCTGCCTTTAGCGCCTGATGATTTGCACCATCACAGTCAGTGTCATCAGTTGATTGTATGCTGTCACAGCTAAAAGAAAAAAAAAATAGAGCACTTACAGATGTAGATTAGAATTGTCTAAAAGAGACTCTTATAATCAGAAAGTATGCAGGAAGGCTGTTTTTTATTTGCAATTTTATAAGCAATGCATATGAAATAGACAGCTGGGTGGGAATGGTTCTTTCTCCATATGCTCACATATGACCTTTTATCAATAACTGTGTTTTAGATCTTCAAGATAACATATTGCCAATGTTCTAACTCATTTTCACATTTTTACCTGTGAATGTTTTGGTATTTTATTAATATACCTGGAAAATGTAGCTTATTGCAAGGAAATGTAACGAGTATAAAGAATAAATCATTTACCAATTTACATGACAAAATGACGTAGAAACTGAAGGAACCTGAGCTTCTGAAACCTCTTCTGGTGCAGACACCGAAAAGTTATGCAGGTGAGTTTATTACACTTATATTTTTTATTTGTTTATTCATTTTTTCCTCATCGCTAATTGGCTGATACTTTTCTTTAAGCTTGCCACCACTTCCCTCTTTGAAAGACCATTAAGACTTTGTTAGTCTTATTATGTAATGTAATCTTGTACAGAGGAAGAATAGAAAACAAATATAAGCGGAAGAAATAATTTAGGACACAGAAGAGAGAGAGAGAGAGAGAGAGAACATCCTCCTTTATCCTCCACTATTAATCAGTACGTTTTCATACACAAATTTTCCACTATTATTCCAAATATGACAATATTCAGAATTCGATACGGGTCATGTAAACAACATATTCCATTTGCATATCCAGAATTTGGCCTTATTCTGAATTTAGCATTTTCTAATTAAAATGTGGGATATGCTGATATTATGTGGGTTTTAGGAGCATTCTTTGGACATGTATACATGCGGAATCTCAAGGGTTTTTATGGCAGTTTGGCCTCTTGCCTGTTTACAGTCAGCTCTGCATGTTGAACACAAACCACCTAGACAAAAGTTTGTAAGGCTGGGGTATGCACAGCTGCATGTACTGTACTGTGCATTTTTTAGTACAAATTGTATTATAAATATTTCTTTTATAAATTCTGCATTATCGAGTCAGTACAAAAAACAAACATTATCTTCTAAAAAATCATTTGTATTTGAAAAATGTTTGTATGTCAGTAAAGAAAGCGACCTATTACCTAAAAGACCACTTTTCAGATGAAAAAACATAATGAAGACTCCTGGGTTTTGCTGCAAAAAAAAGAAGAAGAAGAAGAAGCAAGTGCGACAGCCAAAGTCTCCAGAAGAACTGTGGCAGATTCTCCAAGAAGCTCAGTAAAACTAACCAGCTCATTTCCTTATAAACCTGTAAACATTGTATCTGGGCTTACTCTTTAAGGAAAACAAAATCAAATGGCCATCATACCAAATATTGACTTTTTTTAAGTTTATTACTGTTTACTGCATGTTTCTGCAAGCAGAAATATTTAATTTCATTAATTTTGAAGCCGTCTTTGCTTTGCAGCATTACTTTGCATCCACCTAAGACTTACACAGTATTTTACATGGTAATATTAGTGTAATATTCATTTTCATTAACCATGTAAACAGCTTATTAGGAACATTGTTATGTTCAGAATAATCCAGGCCCATTCTTACTTACGTGTTTTATTTTTCCTTTGTTTGCAGTTATTTATTAGTTCATTTCATTATACCTTATTCCAGTGTATGTTGTTACTGCTCTTCATATGAAAAGGCATGACCATCTTGAACATCATGAACATCTGTCCCAGCACAACTTACTTAGAGCAATCTGTCTCTGTGCTTTAAATTGATTTTTCACTGCATATTGTGTATATCGATTGTGTGTATTGTAGATTGTTTTATTGCACTTTCTAAAAGTAGTCAGATATGTAGTCAAATAGTAATGTGTCAATTATTATAATCATGTTACTAATCAGATTTTACTAGACTCATGAAAATGATTTCCTGGCCACTGTTTGTCAAAGCTGTCCAAGAAATTTAACCAGAATTTCTCTTAATTAGGTTTGAGGTTAATTTGAAATTGATTTGTTTTCCAATTCTTTTACTTTCTTTACAAATCAAGCTGGCAGTGTATGTGTCAAACAAGCTAATACATACTCATGAACCTCAGTGTAACCGTGGCTTTTGTTGTGCTCAGTTTTGCAGAAACTCGACTCTCTATAACACTGAAATTTAAGGAGGCTGCCGTTAACAATGCACAGGCGTAGATCATCATTTGCTACCTGCTTGTTCTCCCAGACTACATCGTTCTTCTAATGTCTAATTAGATTATCTAATTTCTAGACTCCAGGAAAAAAAATTCTTAGTGCATTTTAAACAAACAAACATACATTCATACAAGGCATGTTTCAGAGCTATGGCTCAATGAAACATCGCTAAAGACTTGTGTAGTTTATACCATGCATAAGAAACACATTTATACCGTCACCCAATTACTGTGGTGCATTCTCTCATACACACTTCATTAAGAAAGCTTAAGGTGTGAATTTACACACTTTCGAAAAAAAAGACTTGTGTGTCCTGGAACATTGCAAAGAACACAAAGAAGTGCCAGCATGAATAAACAAAATTAGGAGTGTGGTTGTGTAGTTAAAGTCTGGAAGAACCTGCTAATGATGTTTATAGTGAACAGATGCATGATTTTACATATGAGTAAGCACACGAGAATAAGACAGGAGAACGCTCCACTAGCAGATAGAAAAGTTCATTAACACGTTGCAACATGTTCTTTGCCTCCTACATGCAAGCTCTTGTAATGTGCTAAAGAACTAATGAATGCAAATGAAGGAAAGAACAAAGACATACATTATAGTAGTATAAGCATGAATGGTTTTCATATTCTGTGACTCTGTTCACACTTGGGATTAAAATATGTCTTACATGATCGGATCACAAGTAAACAGCGCTAAATACAAGTGTAAATGACCACCAAGACACATTCAAGATGTAGTCACTCAAACCACTTGCCAAGGTGGTCTGGTCTGGTCTGGTCAGTGACATTTGACCACACTTTTTTTTTTGTAGGTTAAATGCTATTGCATCCTGATGCTTCCTGAACAAGGATGTAACAGGAAAATACTTAATTAATGCAGGACATGGTGGTTGTTTTGGTGACAGCACACTTACACTTAAAAAAGGAGGGGGGTGGGGATGCAAGAATGGAATGGTTTAATGTTTTTAGCATAACTGTTCACAGGGCCCTTCCTCAGGGAAGTGACATAGGCAGTAAGGAAATCTGAACACAAGTGATCATGCAAAATCTTGATTCAAGTGTGACATTCACTGTGTGAGGAAATCGCACTTAGCTAGCAAGGGTTTTTTAGTCATCTTTAGGAAGACTTACTGTTTTTACCACCTCTTTTGTTAAACTGGGTTATTAAACAACACGAAAAAAGCTTAAAATGCCTAATTAAGGTTAAAGAAAAAAACTAAATAAAAATGGTCATGTCATTTTGGTTACACATATTTATAGTTTCTTCAATTTGAGGTGTCAAAGTATGTTACATTCAGAACAACAAAATTTTGTCCAAACCTCTTTCTTATTTATTTATTTATTTAAGCAGAATGCAGAAGCAGAATTAAGCAGAATGGGTCTCCCATGCATTATCACATAATATATGCCAACAACTGTACTACCAAACACTACTATACGATGTATTAAAGAAGCACAGTATAAGTGTTGACAGAAGAGGGTATCTATGCTTGGTCCATCATGCCCTTATTGGGTTTTAACTGCACACGTTCTACTCAATCTTTAAAAATGCTCCATAATTCAACGCCTTACACTGCCTGAGTCATCTAAAGCTGAGTATTTCACACTAGCTATGTCACAGTGACATCTGGCCAATGTGAAGCATGTAAATATAACAATCAAACAGCAGATCTACTTCCTACACCTATTTGTCACTTGTGACAGGTGCTACAGTTTATCTCTAAGCAGTGTGCCAGCTTTGGGCCGTTTCAGAGCCTTGACAAATGGAAGTGACTACTGCAGTCAAGCATCATTTAGTACAAGCTTAAGTGCCCCCATAAAGAGATAACGTCCAAAGTGTGATTTATTTATTGACATATAAAACATTATCTGAAATTCATACATTTGGCAGAAGTGACAGTTGCATATATCCAAAATGGTAGTTGCTTATTTATAGTTCAGAGCAATCTGAAAATTGTGTGGTAAACACAGATAAACTACTGAGTATGAATCACTCCATTTGGGTAGACAACGTATGCCAATTATGCAAATGATAGCATTTGCATGCTAAAGCATGAACAATGGTGTGTCACTGTGCATCCTCTCCTTTAGTCCAGGTCATCTGGGTAATGGACGACAATCACACAGAGCCTCTTGTCAGAGTGCTGTATGACTCTTCTGTGCCTCAGCTACAGCACTTTGCTCATACTTAAAAAGCAGTAGCAGCATGCACAGACAGACTCACAGCACAGACAGTGCATACGGCTCTGATGTCCTGAGAATGCTAATGCATGATCCTTTTATTCAGTCACCTCCTCAAAGGCTCCTACTGTTTAATGTTAGCACTGCCATAAGTGTTTTGTTTGATCCTTGTATGATCTCATCAAAGTACAGGAGAACACATTCTTTGAAAAAAGACATTACATTAGAACATCATGTTTTTCTGTTTTCCACATATGATATTTTCAGTTGTATTATTTTTATTGTTAAATTTGTGCAAAATTTCAATGGAAGGTCCCTAGTTCGATTCTGAGCTTGGGAGAGAGTCTATGTGGAATTTCACGTTTCCCCATGTGTATGAGGGAAAGCTGAGCCTGCTGGGCCTGAACACCTCCTTCTGCAACTGGATCCTGGACTTCCTGACTGAGAGACCTCAATCAGTCCAGATCGGGAACAGTATCTCCAGCACCAGCTCCAGCTCAGTCCACTACTGTTCACTCTGCTGACTCACAATTGTGCAGCAATGCACAGCTCAAATCAAATCATCAGGTTCGCCCGTGACATGACCGTGGCGGGTGTCACCAGCAAGAACCATGAGTCAGCATACAGAGAGGAGATGCAGCAAATAATAGACTGTCAACAACCTGTCTCTGAACATAGACAAAACAAAAGAGATGGTTGTTGACTTCAGGAGACCATGGAGCAAACACTTGCCACTGAACATCGACGGAGCCTCTGTGGAGATCATAAAGAGCACTAAATTACTTGGTGTTAACTTGGCGGAGAACCGAGAACCTCTTCTGGTCCCTCAACACCTGTTCCATAGTCAAGAATGCCGAGCAGCGTCTCTACTTTCTGCGAAGGCTGAAGAAAGCCCATATCCCACCACCCATCTTCACCACATCCTACAGAAGGACTAACAAGAGCAGCTGCATCTCTGTCTGGTATGGGAATTGCAGTCTCTCATCGCAATACCCTATAGCAGATAGTGAGAACAGCTGAGAAGATCATTGGAGTCTCTCGTCCCACCATTACAGACATTTACTGCACACACTGCATCTGCAAAGCCACCAGAACTGTGGATGACCCCACACACCCCTCACAAAAATTCTTCATCCTCCTACCATCTGGCAAGAGCTACCGAAGCATTTGGGCCCTCACTGTCAGACTGTGTAACAGTTTCTTCACACAAGCCATCAAACATTTCAATACTCAGGGACTGGACTGACACATACACACGCCCAAATGAACAAATTCCACAACCTCTAAAATCTTTGCCCAAGTATGTCAATGTTTACATTTAAATGTCTTACACGACTCACTACGTTACTGCACCTTACTCTCACCAGAACTGTGTACTGGTTAGCACAGCACTGTCTAAATGGCCTTTATTGCACTGTTTTCTAATGTCTGCACTGTTCTGTAATGTTTTCACATGTGCACTTTACATAGTCCTGTGTTGTTTCAGGCTGCACACGTGCACTTTTTGTAATTCTGTGTTGTCTTATATGTAGCACCATGGTCCTGGGGAACGTTGTCTTGTTTCACTATGTACTGAATCACCCACATATGCTTGAAATGACAATACAAGCCACTTGACTTAACTTGACTTGACTAGGGTATTTGGTTACCTGGGTTATCTGGCTTCCTTGTATCTCCCAAAAACATATCAGTAGATAGATTTGATAAGACATATGGGTCAAAGGTGTGAATTAGTATGATGAACTGGGTGTATAACCATCTTCTCACCTCACAACCAGTCTTCCAGATCCACCATGACCCTGACCCAGCCTTGACCATAAATTGCTTACTGAAAGTGAATGAGTGTAATGTGCAAACCAGAAAGTGTGTGAACATACTGACATGCAGACTCATAAAAGTGCAGATTAAAATACAATATAGTTACAACGTTCAAATACAGTTCTGGTTTGGTTCTGGTTTAAAGGTGATGTACATAAAAGTTTTAGGCCCAGTCCACAAGCTATCAATTTTGTTTTACAGACAGACAGACACACACACACACACACAAATACACACTATCTTACTTAAAATAAAACACATGAAAAGCAGAAAGTAGCCTATCAGCTTTCATATTCGTATTCTTCACCATAATACACTGATTAATTCATCTCAAGGTTTCCTGGATGCACTGAGACTACTAAAGATGTGTGTTCTTGAGTGACACTGTCACTGCACATAGTCAGTGTACCATGAAATGGATCTCGTACTGCAGTGAGTTGAAACTGCAATTTAAGTGGAGGCAGAATTTGGAGTTGAGGTTGAGGACTTCATAATGTAGAGTATGCCAATGTAACAGCTAAATGTTTGGCGTATCAACCATAGACTGTCAGCATACTCCACTGACCTTCAAAGATGTACAGATCAAGAACAGCACTGATGCTTGGTTTGGGATTGTGGGTTTAGTAGTGCTCATCTATGTAAAATGGACATATGTTTTGGGTAAAGATTAAAACATGATGTGGCATGCAATAGCAAAATAATCAATGATGTGCTGTAACCACCCCAAATTTAATCATCTTCCTGTTACAGCAAGTGTTGTATTGTATTCCTCTTGTAATATAATTGGCAATAGAATTTGTAGTTGTAGTTGTTAAAGAATGTCACATCATACATTTCATTTGTTTATGGTTACATTTAGTTTTGTGGCAATGCAATGTCTGCAAAACAAGTTAGTTCCTGCTATCACTTACATTATAGTAGCTATAAATAGTCATTCCCTCACTGTACTTTAAGAGAAGCCCTCTGTCCTGAAGACTTTCCTGTGGTGGAAAAAGGAATTGTTACAAATTGGAGAGTCGCTGGAGCGTCTTTCCGAAATTTTAATTAACATAGTTTCTTCTTACAGAAAATGGCACCATATCAACAAGTATACATTTTTATTTGTTGAATAACACAATACTTATAATTATAATCATATATATATAGCCAAGTGAATTAAGAAACAACAACATATTAGAAGGAGCATGTTAATGTTAATCTGTGGGGTGTTGGCATAGCTGTTTTTATAGAAACTTCATCATCATCTTCAGGCCAGTTAGATTCAAGAATTCAATAGCACTGTGGTACAAAATATATAAATGATATTCAGCCTGGTCCTGTTTTTGAGCCTTTTTTATACTGTTGGAAAAAGTCTTTATGAACAGCCACAGCATTGTAATGAAGACACTCAGACTTGAAGAGCACTCAGACAGTGCAGACCTCCACCAAGGACAATAGTCAACTCAATAGTCAACAAATGTGCAAAACACAACTACTATATGCATCTGGATATACTTCCAATGGAGACATTTTATTTCTGCACTGGCTATGTTGTTTGTGAATATTGGACTTTACTGCCATCTGTGGATCTTAAGATGCATGCAATTGTTGATGGCAGACTTCCACCAAGGTCAAATGCCATACCTTGCAACGTTGGTTAAAAGAATAATTTCATGGAGCCTCAGATACACTCCAAAATTCAATAGGTTCTTCCTTGGCTCATGCTACAGCATGACAACAAGTGTCATGGAAATTGTTTCCATAGGTTTTGCACAATGCTGCTTACCTTAACAAACCGCATCCTTTAAGAATTCAATCAGTCCACCACTGCATGTAAATGCAAAATTTCAAAAGTTTTTGTCTAATATACACAGTCCAAAAATGCCCTGGATGCTGAAAACTGAAAATGAATAATCCTTTGGATATACAGTATATATGTGGTTGGTAATTGGCTATAGTTTATGGAGAAATGTTAAAATAGGTGCATTGAAAGTAATTTCCTGTGACTGGAAATGACAGTTTACTGTTCTTTGTGACTTGATAAGGCAGGAACATGGATAATGAGATAGACCAAGGGTGTAGCGTTGATCCACAGTAGTTTTTCTATAATGCAAACTGACACTAATAGCAAGAATGGAGCAGCTGCCACACACAGAGCATCTGAAGCTGAGTTTTAAGGAACTTTATATAAATTATAAATTACACTCACCAGCCACTTTAGGAGCACCTGTCCCCTTGCTTATTCATGCAATTATCAAATCTAACTATAATGTGGCAACAGCACAAAATCATGCAGATAAGTGAGCTTCAGTTATTGCTCATCTGAAACATGAGAATGGTGAAAAATGTCAATGTCAGAACCATGTCATGGTTGCTGGTGCCAGATGAGTGAATGGCGCAAACAACAATAACAACACCACCAACAAAACCATCTAATTAGTGGCAGTTCTTCTGAAGAAACATCACGTTGAGACATTCATAGGTCAGAAAAAAATTTTAAAGATTGGTTCGAGCTGACAGAACAACGATGGTAACTTAAATAACCAATCTTTACAACAATGGTGAGAAGAAAAGCATCTCACAATGCACAAGTCTTTGAACCTCAAAGTGAATGGGATTCATCAGCAGAAGACCACATTGGGCTATACTTGTGTCAACCAAGAACATGAGTTAGAGGCTACAGGGTGCACAGCCTCACTGAAACTGGAGAATACAAGATTGGGAAAAGATTAGGAGACCTTTTTCCTGTCTTCATCATCCCGTTTCCATGACTGTGCACATTGTAGCCTCATATTCCTGTTCTTACCTGACAGGAGCAGAACATGATGTAATCAATCCCACATTGTTAAAATCATGGAGAATCCACACTGAAAGATTTGCATATAAATTTTAGTTATTAATTTTTCATAGTTAATGGCATCCAAAATGTATTTTATAAGGTTCCAAAGCTTGAATTTTTACACTAATCCTGCAATCAGTGACATCATGTTCGATATCTCGTGTATTGATATCTAGCCCGCTAACTCCCGAAGGCATCATATATGTACAGTAGCTGTGCTACATTATGGCACTTTGAGTCCAATTATCAAATATATTTGAGAACCCTTGTAATGCCAATGTAGCCCACAACCACTAACTTCTCATAGTAATAGCAAAAACACAGCTTCACAATTAATCACCAGACACTTTTAGCTGAATATTCACCAGAATATAAATTTTAAATTATATATATATTATGACATGGCATTTAGGAAATTATTAATTATATAATAACTGAAAAACTCTGAATATTTGGATATTTGGAATGAAAGTCTGAATATATGGAATATATTCTCTCTCTCTCTCTCTCTCTCTCTCTCTATATATATATATATATATATATATATACAAAATATGATGATTTATATCTATATGAAATTTGATGGACTGTTCATGACCTTGGGTTGACAGTGAATAT
>JAQMYM010000005.1:1479724-1490297 GCA_030014255.1 Parauchenoglanis ngamensis | reverse complement strand
AACTGAGCAGTTGAGGGTTAAGGGCCTTGCTCAAGGGCCCATCAGCGATAGCTTGGCAGTGTTGGGATTTGAACTCATGACCTTCCGAGCACTAGTCCAATGGCTTAACCACTGAGCTACCACTGCCCCCTTGGATACTTGGACAAAGCTTGGATTCTCTGGTAATAAATATGATGATGGTAAAAAGGTAAGGTCTGGTGTTTATAGGAAAATGTTGGCAAGTTTGGTTCACTTCCTGTATGTTTTCAGTTAATTATTAAATTGCTTTCTTACTTTAATGAAACTGCACCAGAGTTCGCTTGGAACTTGCTAAGATGGTCCGATACCGGTTATTTTGATTCACGCCCCAAATATGATTGCTGTGTTCTCATTTTCCTAAACAAGGCAAGTGAACTATGGTACAATTCAAACAGACTAAACACACATATGAAAGCATCTGCAATGTAAAAAAAAAAAAGCTGCAGTTTAATAAATAACAGATATAACTTTTGTAATCTCAGATCTGGTCTGAGCATGAGGATGGTGCTTTTTCAGACTGAACAGTACTTGACTGTTGGCCTGGATTTTCTATTTATTTCCATACTTCCAGCTATGTTGCAGGTCTCTTTAAGTAATGCTTACTTCCCAGTAAATCCTTAGTTGCACACTGCTGTTCTCTGGCATTTTCTGACAGGCTCACAGCCGTTGGGCTCAAAACATGGCTCAAGTATAAATGCCTAATGGTTGAGAGCATCACTTGTCCAGCTGGATTTGCCCAGAGCTATCATCCTAGCTTACACATTGAAGGATTTATTATGCATTTATGCAGCCAAGAACAACTGCAGCATACATAAAGAAAACCACTGGCAGTTTGAATAGAAAGGGACTTTTGGTCGATGTGTACTATTGATGGTGAAAAGCACATAATATCTTGGGGTTTTCAGAAGATATCCCTGACTTCTGTTCTGTTACTTACAAAGATGAAAAAAGAATACAATCTTCCACACAGTGGCCAATAAATTTTCCAATATAACACATTTTCTGGATACCATGTCTCAGAATAAAAGGAAGTTCAAGGTCAGAGTACATGGACAGCTGCCTAATTGGTGCCCCTGATGAGGCACTGGGACCTGTTCAAAAGGTGCGAGAATAGTAAGGCAGGAAAGCAGAACATATGCCTCCAGCTACCAACCTTCTCCTATAAGCCTCTTCTATTCCAGAGATTTAGACATATAATTCTATGCTAAAGGGTCCTTATTGACTGAAAGGAAAAGGAACATTCTCTACATTTCCTGAATACATTCTAGTGTCCCCTGTAATTTGATTGGATTGTTATGGTGTTAAAAAAAATATATTTATTACCATACCAAAGTATGTGTAACATCTTCAGTTTATTAGGCTGAGCCAATTAGGTGATGTTTAGTTAAGAAAGGGATTAGTAAATGAGGTATATAGCAGTGACTCAGTGGTTAAGGTCCTGTTCTAGTGAATGCACAATAAATTTACTACCACACTGCCAAAAAGACACTGTTGGCACATGATCAAGGCCTTTAGCCCTTAACTGCTTAGCCATATGTGGGTTGATTTGTCATCAACCCAGTTCTATTTTACAGTGTGACGTATGGTACATGTATCTATGTATCATTGTATCTATGGTACATGTAACCCAGTGTTCAGAAGCATTTTTGCACAGACCATGGGGATGACAGGACAGATTGTCAGTGTGGAGTTATATACTGGGGAAGTAGTGGTGCACAATGCCAGAGTGTTGTTGTGGACGATGACAGTGGAAGTATTGACCATCAAAGTAACATTTTGAACTCTAAAAGTGTTAATGTGGACTTTCAAAGAATTGTTTTGGACCATTAGAGTGGCTTTGTGGTCTGTGTGAATGGTGTTGAGGACCATCAGATTAGGTGGATGGACCATGAAAGTGGAATTGTGGATAATCAGAGTAACATTTTGGACTATCAGAGTGGCACTGTGGACAGTGAGAGTGCAATTCATGGACCATCAGAGTAGCACTGTTAACCATCAGAGTGGTATTGTGGAGCATCAGTGTGACAGTACAGACCATGGGATTGGCATTGTAGGAAGTCAGAGTATAGTTCCAGACCTGTAATAGCTGTGAGGAAGAAGCAGCCATTACTTGTAACATACACATAACAGCACAGTGAAATTATTTTCTTCACATTTGTCAGTTTGTTAGGAAGTTGAGGCCAGAGCACAGTGTCAGCCATGATACAGCACCCCTGGAGCAGAGAGGATTAAGTGCCCAACAGTGGCAGCTTTGCAGTGTTTGGACTTGAACCCCAACCTTCCTCTCAGAAACCCAGAGGCTTAACTATTGAGCCACCACATTCCCAGTCCCAATGGATTGTAGATCGTAGCAATATGGACCATGTGAATGGTGGTAGGACCATAGGGGTAGTGTTGGGGAACATCAAAGTAGTGTTTTGGATCATTAGATTGATGCTATGGACTATTGGAAGTGTATAGAGGACAGTCAAAATAACATTTGGACTATTACAGTGGTGCAGTGGACCATGAGAGTGGAGCTATGGACCAAGAGCGTGGTAATAGGATGTACTGGGGACCATCAGTGTACCATCGTGGATCATTAGAGTGGTGTTGCAGACAAGCAATGTGGCAATTTGATGTTGACAATGTGGTGCAAAATAACAAAATGGCATGGTGCAAAATGACAATGGTGTAAGTGCTCTAAATCCTTGTATGCTCTAAATCCTTATATGTGCTGTAGAATAAATCATTTCTTTAAAGGACAGATAATAAGTGGAAGAAAAATCAGCAAATCAGAAAATTTCTTGAAAGGAAAATAAAAAAACCCAAAAACACAAAGATGAGCCCCTGAGTGGCACAATGGAAGAGCTCTCACCATATCGTCTGGAGATAGTGAGTTTGAATCCTGGCCATCCCAGCCATCTGTGCCTGGGAGTCCAACACAGCAAAATTGGCTGTGCTCTCAGGGAGGGACTGGTGGCATAGACTCTCTACCGTATCAGTCATAGACAATCATTGGGCATCTGTGTGAATTTAGTGGATAGTATGTTATGCTAGAAATTAACGTTGCATGAGCTGCAGTGTGAAAAGAGACAGTTGGCTGTGATAACCTTTGCCCTCTCTGGTTGGTAGCTGTCATGTGATGGGGAGACCTAATTGTAAGCCAGAGTAAATTAGGTAGGAATCAGGGAAAAAAAAAAAGGTGCCTACAATAGGGTGAACAGGGATAACTACTTTCATAATGTAAATTTTGACCTTAATTAAACTTTGTATAATCAAATGGGCTTTTAATTATTGTAGGGTGAACAAGCTCACTGAATATCAGATATCATGCTTTATAGGTCAAGCTATTTAAAATTGTGTATGAATCTGCATGCTAGTCATGCTAATAAATCCAGGACAGGATACGTCATAGACACAGATGCAAAGTGAGCACTGGCGTGCACCAAATGATGAATCCAGCAGGGGATTCTGCAGGCTCGACTTGCTGCTGTGGTACTGTGGCATCGCCTGCGGCTGGCAACCTCCAGCTGAGGCAATGCTCAGGCGTTTGCCTCATTAACTTATAAAGGGCAGACAGGAGCAAAGCCAATTAAACTTGCTGTGCTTTGGGAGGTATAGACCCAACAAGCTGGCAAGTGCCACTCTGACCTCAACATGCCATTTGCCATCACATGGAAATGTCATATGATAAGATGATAAGTCTAACTAATGAGCCTAGCTGCATATCGACACTTTTATATGCATTAATTCCCAAGAAAGTGTCATACTCTTGTATAAAAAAAACAACAAGTGTCACTTTGATGGGAAACGTCAATCAGACTTTAATGCAAATTGAGAAAAAATATATCTTACTCTCTAGTAAGTCAATATACAAAAAATAAAACATGATCGGTTATGGTATTATAAGAAAATAATTGATGAATGTGTGATGGTAGTGTGATGAGGCCCAACAAGAAGCAGGTTCCAAAGTAATTTTTCTTCTCATACCTCTGCAATTTTCCAACAATTATAATGTTTTATTTATAGCATGCCGTAGTTTATACCTATTTCTAGTTGAGTTTATTTATGTGGAACATCAGAAAAACAAGTTCCTTTTATCACTTATGTTATAAAGAGATATAAACAGTTGATCCTTCACCAGCCTCTTCTTTTCTCTCTCTTGAAGTAATACGTTAAAAAACACAGCTTGTCACATTAAACATGAAAGCAGTAAAAAAACTTATATATAATTTTATCTATATAATCTTTCTTAAATCATCACCTTTTTGAATGGCAGTCAATTAATTCTAGTGTCTGTGGTGGAATTCCAATGTTTCATTTTACTAAATGAGGTACTTATTAGGTGATCACCTGAACCAAATCTTATTCAACAAGAAAAAGTAAAAGAAAAAACAAAAAACAAACAAAAAAAAAACACTGCTGTGGTCATCTCTATCCTCTGTTTGGATGGCAAAAACAGTTCTAGTAGTACCTAAAATTTAACTGCAATACAGAAATATCTATTCATGTCAAAAAAGTTAAGAAGAAGAGTTTTGAGTGAGAAAAAGAAGGGCTCAGTTCTGGCTTTACTGGCAGAGGGATACAATGGGAGGCAGGTTGCTTCCATACTCAAAATTTCAAATGACAGCAGTTCATAAGAACAAGGTCAAGCAGGAGACATTGTGAACATGAAAGTTAGAGAGTGACGGAGGGTGAAAACGACTCTCCGCTGACAGGGATGATCGTCAACTCCATTGGACTATCACTCAACAACCATAGGATGGCATCGAGTGACCTACAGAAAGAATGGCAAATGGCAGCTGGGGTTAAATGCACAAGGACAGTTCGAAACAAGCTATTCTGGGTGGGGTTGAAGTCTTGCAAAGCTAAAAAAAAAAGAAGCTCTTCATCAATAAGAAGCAAAGAAGAGCCAGGCTGAGGTTTGCTAAAGACCATAAGGATTGGACTGTAGAGGACTGTAGTAAGGTTATCTTCTCTGATGAGTCCAATTTTCAGCTTTTCCCATCACCTAGTCATCTAAGATGGTTACATGGAGACCTGGAGAGGCCTACAAGCCACAGTGTCTTGCACCCACGGTGAAATTTGGTGATGATCTGGCTGTAATTCAGCGAGGCTGGAATAGAGCAAATTTTTGTTTGTGAAGGACTCATAAATCAAGCCATGTACAAGGTTCTCCTGTAAGAGAACCTTCCTTATGCTCTGACAATGTTCCCTAACTCTGAATATTGGATTTTCCAACAGGACAATGTTCCATTGTCTAGTCAATCTGGATGGAGGACCACAAGATCAAGACCCTGTCATGACCAGCCCAAACTCCAGACCTGAACCCCATTGAAAACCTCTGGAATGTGATCAAGAGGAAGATGGACGGTAATCAAAGAGTGGCATAAAGTCACCCAAGAGCAACATGAAAGACTGGTGGAGAGCATGCCAAGATGCACGAAAGCTGGGGTTAAATGTCAGGGTTATTCCACCAAATAGTAACCTCTTCATAAGTTGAATATGATCTTGAGTTCCACGTAGTACTCAAGGTTCAAAAACGCCTGCATCTTTTTTGTTATCTTCTGCAATGAAATGCTCTAAATGCTCAATTTATATATATATAACTTCAATTGTGTTGCCCATACCTTTCTCCGTCAGGAAGGACATTACTCACTCTCTCTATGTAGTTGTGTGTCTGTCTGGCCGGCATGCCTCGTATAACAGCAGTGTCTTTGTAAATCTGGATGTTCCAAAGACTTGACCTTTCCCTTTGAGGAGAAATGTGTCCCTAGAGAAGACCCATCTGGAATAAAAGGCACCCTGAAACCACATTTGAAAAGGTTAGGGCACACCCAGAATGCTATTTTTATACCTTATGTTCCAGTTAGGCATTTTCAAAGAAAGCCACATATATTTCAGTGATCACTATATGTAAAAATAGACCCGATGTACTGCAAACAAAAAGCAACGTGAACTGAGAGCAAGACATTCTTTGAAGATCAACTTTTTCTTTGAGAATAAACTACAGACCTAAAAAATAACCTGGCAGACTTGAAGAAAATACTGCTAGACTTTTTTTGTTATACTTGCTAAATATTGAAGACGAACGTTAAATTGTTGGTTATAACAACAGGTCCATTTTCAAGGTCCATCTTTTGATGACCATTAACCATTAGTCTTTTTCTGTGTGAACTGACATTAATTTTCTTAAAAAGTTTTCTATAAAATACAATGATACACACACACACACACACACACACACACATATTGTATATATATATATATCTTTTGTAATATGTTGCTTTCTGTTGCTTTCTTTACTGACATACAAATATTTTTTCAAATACAAACTATTTTCTTTGAAAAGTAATTTTGAATTAAAAAATGTTTTTGTACTAACTCAATAATATCTTTAACAAAATTTATACTAAAAAAAAGGGTGCCTGAGACTTTTGTACAGTTCTGTTATACATTATTAATCAGTAATCTCATAGGCTATATATATTATTCATGGTTGCACTGAACAAAAAAAGATTTCCTCTTTTCGTTTTGCAAGCATGGACGTTAACGTATGAGTACTATGAATGAGTAAAAGCAGGCTTAGCTTAAGCGTGAAAAGAGATGTCACAGGCATTTGTAAAAGGTTACAGATTGCTATGGGTTGATTAATTACGCACATGTTTTGATTAGTTCTGCTGGATACTTTCATTAGCAAAATGGGCTGATTAACGAACAAGGGATCTTCCTGGCGTGAAGGGCATGAAATAGAGAAGACTGTACGAGTGCACTAAAATCACCTTCCTAGCAGACAAGTACATAAATGAGGGGGGAAACAAATAAATGGCTTAATCAGAGAGAAGTGGAAAACCAAGGGCAACATTTCTGCATTCATTACTGAACCCAATTTGACATTTATAAAGAGCCACAGCAGTAATTCAGCCATTTATCAATTAGCTCCTTAAAATGAAGTTGCCAAGGACACTAACTATAATTATGTATGCTAAAAATGTTTGCTAAAACCACTGCATTTTATCATTCACATATCACTTTGTCATATTTTCAGCAGAACTGTCTTATACTGCTGTACTTTTGAGACCAGCGCTAATGACCTATTTGAAAAAGTTGGAATTAAAATTAATGAGATGCAGCAGAAGGCACTGTAGATGGAGGTGATATAATGGTGAAACTGCTGTCCTTTCATTTTTTACTCATAAAGATGCATCATTCAGGGAAAAAGAAAGCCAAATTAACTGGAAATAAGAAATAAATGTCCATCTGAGTGAAAAACATAAAATGTAATATATGATACACAATTTACATAGTACTAGATGAGTCAAATGATATTGACTATTAAAAGACAGAAACTAATTTCATTGACTAATTTCATAACTGAAAATGCTTCAATATTAAGTATGAAACCTGTAAAACCTTAAAGCGTTTCAAAAGAAATGTTTAAATAACGGGTTATGGGTAATGGACACAGGATTGTTTGCTGCACTCACAGAATTGCACAACAAATATAGACACAATTAGTGTTTTTAAATATGACCATTTATATACTATTTATGCGACATGCTGTATGATCCAATCGAGGCTAATATAAAAGTGGTTCAAATTTGACTGCAAAAAGTTCAAACATCCTTGTATTAACAGAGTGTGTCATATTTATGCAAAAACTGATTCATGCACTTAACCTTATTATCTTAGGTAATTTGCTAATATTTCTATTATTCCTGAAAGAAGTTAGCAGTTGTCTGCCAATCTGATATCATGAGGGAGTAAATATTTCAACAATCTCATGTTATTTCAAGACTTCAGTGGATCAAGAATGCAGTGCAGCTCTACTACATGCTGCACAGAGTCAGCTTGGCTAGCTAGCAATGTACAAGTTGACAAGCATGATGACATTAATGGCAGTATTAGCATGAACGTTGAAGGTTTGGAAGCTGATCTGTTTGAACACTGTGTATAGATGAGGAGGTGAGAGAGCTGAACTGGCTAAAGAGCTATATCACTCCTGCATTGCTCTCTTTAGGTGGAGATGAAGAAGGGATTAATTCATTCTCACTGGTGCAGGCAGTTGGTTGGCATTGTGGGTAATGAAACCATTAACCAAGTAAAGACAGCCAGTAAGACTCAACTCTGAATTTATAATAATAATAATAATAATAATAATAATAATAATAATAATAATAATAATAATAATAATAATAATAATAACTTTTATGTCTATAGTGCTTTTCAAGCTAGGTGGCACAAAGTGCTTTACATCATAAAATGAAATATAATAAAAATATAATACAATAAAATAAAACACATTCCAGACAAACAGAAAAAAAAAAATTCTTAATATAAAAAATTAAATATAAAAATTTATAAAATATATATTTAATATATAATATATTTTTATATATTATAAAATAAATTTTGAGAATCATTGAATGTTGCATATTAATTATACATATTAATAAGCACATTGTTCAGTGTGTGTTCTCCCACACCACCCCATGTCTATGCTCCCTTCACTGGCTTCCTGTTGGTGTCCGTGTCAGATTTAAAACACCGATGCTTGCCTACAATGCCAAAAATTGACCAGCGTGAATCTACCTTAAAGCTCTTCTCACACGCTGCTCTGCACCACACTCCCGCTCATCCTCTAGCACTGCTCAGTTGGACCCATCATCTTTCAGGATACAATTAAGACATGCATAAATACATTTCTCTGTTCTGGTCCCTAGATCATCGAATGAACTTCCATGAACAGCCTGACTCACTGGCTGATTAAAAATTTCTTCATGGAGTACTTGGGTGTTTTTCATTCTATATTACCTCCGCAATAGTGTTTTTTATACTGATAGTAGTATTAGTCTGTGTCCTAGTGAACCAGGCTCACTTGTATAAGTTGCTCTGGATAAGGATGTCTGCCAAATGCCATAAATGTAAATATGAATATAAATGTTATGTGTCTCGATATACATTCTTCCGCGTTTACACTTGCTATTTTGAGTGCATAAGTGTGTTCAGCCCTATGATTATTGCAATATGCAGTGCACTATGAGTACCTGAATGGCATACAGTTAAAAAGTTAAGTGTGAAATGCTGGACACTTCTTCAATGGTCACCATCTTGGCTATGAGGAAAGGGAGGGTCGACAAATCTGTTCTGAAACCTGTGAAAGTGGCGGCCGGGGAAGCTGCAGTGGTTGGAACTGTTGTGAACTCTGCATACAAATGTAAGTTATAAGTTATAGTGTACTAACAGAAGTGTCTGGATTGAGACATATTACAAATCTAACAAAATTTTTAAAGGACTATTTGAGAAAAGAAGAATACAATAACTTTCTGATGGATTTCTATAAAGAGAATAGCTTCAAATAGATTTAACATTCATGAAAGGAACTGGTCAATGTAAAATATCTCCTACATTTTTTTTTGTCATATTAACTTGATCGAATCAATTCTTCAGCACAAAAGAGCATCGCACTGCTTTCCCACTCTTTTTATACTCTTCCCTCAATGTAAATTAAAACCCTCCTGGGCTTACCGATTCATTTGTTTTCAGTGTGTTTGTGGTATCAGTACGCCCAGAGGCCTTACCAAATCACACTACACATCTGCAGTTCCGTCACCTATTTGCTCTAATCATAATCTTCTGACGAGCTGTCAAATGCCCTCCAGAGAAAATCATGCTTTCAATAAAAGCTCATATTGCCAGTTGGGTTATTTCACTACGTCCATAATGGACTTACAAACACTGATTCACACAAAAAAAAAAATAGTTTGATTCAATTCAGAGGTCTGTTCACTACTATGACAGATATGGGTCATTTTGGGCATTTCTACTCTTGGCCTGAATAATCTAGTCCATACCCAGGATTGATGCAGGTCTTGTTTTTAAAAAAACGACATCAAGTTAATAAGACATCATCGTCTGGGATTTACATAGAAAAATAATCCTTCCAAGCCAGACTGATAAGATGATTTTATGCGTGCTTTGAATGCCAGCAGGACACAATCCCTTTATGGTCCTTATTCATTTTTATTTTTAACTCGGCGCTCCTGAAGGCTCTGTTCTGATGGAGGTGTTGATTAATTGCTCCATAACAGCATGGCTCAGTCGTGTTGTTTCAGCTGCAAGGTTTATATTGATGCACTCACTTGAATACATTATCGTTTCTATAGTAACATCTAACACAAATACTTGTATGATTGTATGGACACTAGATATATACTGATTAAAAACATCTGTAATAGTTGATAAGGTGACAATTTTCTGTGAGGATTTTCCGTGTTTATTTAACATTTTTGGACAGAGTCAGTGCTTTATAACAGTCAGATGTAAAGCTGTAAACTTAAGTTTTACAGGAAAGTCTTCACGATGGAGAGCTTTGCATGCTTTGCAGAAACATGACTTGTTTCCTGGATGTTAAATGTATGTACATGTTGCACCCTCAAAGAGACACGTAGACTCAGTTCTCCTTTTCTTGCAACTTTATTCACCTCAGTTCGGTATTGGAGCACAACTTTACGGGGTGAGCACCTTGACACACTTGCACAGCTCTGAACACACTACATTAACCTCGCCGCCT
>JAQMYM010000005.1:1456369-1474607 GCA_030014255.1 Parauchenoglanis ngamensis | reverse complement strand
TCACTGCTCACTTGTATAAAAATAAGATGTATGTAAGTCGCTCTGGATAAGGGCGTCTGCCAAATGATGTAAATGTAAATGTATCCAGAGGAACTTACAGTTGAGACAACTGAGCAGTTGAAAGTTAAAGGGGGAGTCATTCATTCTGGAGAAAGATTGTTGGTATTTGAACTTAACAGCCAAACAAATACACATTTTCCTTCAGTGCTCCTTCAGAAGCTCCACCCTCCTACATCTATGGATGCACATTGCCAAGGCAAGGACACTACCATTTTTTTTTCAGCGCATACCTAGAACGGACAGCTAGCAGCCCATGAGGAGGTATTTGCTGAATTTGACAAAAAGTTTATTGGATTAGAATCAATGACTGCACCTTTATGGGTCTTGCTCAAGGTCCCAAAAATGGCAGCTTGGTGGTACTAGAATTTGAATTCAAAATCTTCCAAACAGTTACCACTGCCCTTCATTGTAGATTTTTCAAACCAATTTTCAAACCATTGTGATGCCTACTGTCATGATCGTTATTTCCTCTAACCACTTCCACCCACAGATGATGTTAATAACTTGTTTACTTTAGTCATTGCTTACTGTTAGTTTCTTTAATTTATATAGTAGTATTGGTTGAGAAGGTTTTGTAAGATGAGCGTACTGCTCTGAAAGAGGTCAAAGCACAAGGTCAACAAAAGTTCTCCTCCTTTGCCTTCCTCACAGTTTGAGTGTAAAATAACAAGGTTTACTGGAGTCTTAACCCAAAGGCTCAGCATGTACCTTCTGACTTCTATAAGAGAAAGAATATCTATAAAGTTTTTCCAAAACTTTTAAGGCTCATAAGGTTTTGATAAGTGAATATCAGGCAGTGAGTTCAGGTCCCTGTTAAATCGAGGTAGAGAACCTATTGTATGGTAATCAAAGCTAGTTTCGATCAAATAATATAATGAGATCCTTTTTCATTTAAATAGAAGTAAGTTTAATGTAGGTCAAGAAAACAGGTTATTTACTATATTTAAGATGAATATTCATTCATTCATTCATTTGCCCTTCCATACACTTTAATCATATATATCCCGGTCTGAGTGATGGTGGATCTGGAGACTATACTTGGAACAATGTACCTATGGGCAAAATATAACAACCAATCTACCTACTGGCATAGTTTGGCAGATGGGAGGAAGCCAGAGAACCCTGAGGAAAGAAGAAGAACATTCTTTTGTTTGTTTATTATCAGTAGTCAGTTTCTGCTCAGTGTTGTGGTAGATCTGGAGCCTTAGACATGCACACACACCTTCACAAACTCATTCACACCTCGGGGCATGTCGTATACAATGTGTGGAAGACTTGGTGACAAATGGGAAGAGGGGAACTGAAAAAAAGAAAAGTGAATATGTGACAGTTAAGGACAAATGCAAAAATAAACAATGAATAAACATACATCCCTATGTTTGATGACTCAAGAGTGAAAAAAGTGCTGCAGAACAGAAATACTCCAGATTAGAAACAAGAGAAACATAGTACTACAAAGTTCTATAGACAAATTGTACAGGCATGTTACCTAATAATACACATGCATAACAACAAAATAATGGCATTAAAATGGCAGTCCCTGGCCTGGATATAAAGAGAATACACACGCGCACGCGCACACGCACCCACACGCACACACACAGAGAAAGAGAAAGCTTGATGTTCAGATGCTCACAGAAGAGTTGTGTCCTCAGGCATTTCTTGCAGGTAGTGAGTGACTCTGCATAGTGAACAAAGTTGGCTAGTTTGTTCCACTCATAAAACAAGAAGTAAGTTTGGTTTTAGGCTCAGTGGTGGTATTGTGGTTGATTATAGGCCTCTGCTGTAGAAAAAATAGATACATTTACAAATATTATGCCAAAAAAGGTAGCTAAACATTAAGGTATATGTCACAAATGGGGCTGGAGATGGATACAAATGCAATTTGAGCAGTTTATTAAAAAACACACTTGCAAACAACTCCAAAATCACAAATTAAGGTTGTAGTCAAAAACAGACAGAACATCTGACGATCAGCAAACAACACGATGAGGGCAACATCCAAAAGAGCAAAATCTAAGAGACAGAACAAGATCATAAACCAGAATGGCTTGGTAACTTCAGGCAATAAACTGAGTGTGCTATGTCGAAAGTCTCTGTCTATGAGTGTTCTTATATAGTGTGTGTGGTCATTCAGTCCAGATGTGTTCAATCAGTAATCAGGTGACTGTGAACACCGCTGGGATTTGTAGTTCAGGGCGACCATGTTAGTCGACTGTGGTGCACGCCGGGAACCGGAGTCTGGAAAGGACTCCAATGCTTACATAATGGTATACATTAAAATTATACAGTTTTCTATTAAAAAAGGGGGTGGAACATAACTCCCTAAGTGCAAGATGATTCTTTTGAGTGCAGGGTTAAATTAAAATGCTGGACAATAATTTTAAATGGTACAAAATAACAAAATATTATAGTACCATACATTGCAGTACAAAAATACAGAGTACAAAGTGCCAAATAAATACTACAAGTTGTTTAAATGTCCACTATGTAGGATCACAATCAACTGAATGCTGCTCCCTTACCCCTCCCATTCCAAGTGTGTATTAGAATGTACGGTGGCCATCAGGTGCCCGTAGCATACTTCCAATTTCTTACATTCACACTCCATTTCTTTCTTATGCTAAATAATAAATATAATCCTCCATTTTACAAAATTTGAGTTCAAAACTTGTTAGCCAGCACAAGCAAACACTGATTCGTCTTCTTTCTTCTTCCTTCCTTATTCTTTGTTTTCCTTCTGGTACTTCTTCCGGAGTCATGCTGTCACTCGTAAAAACGCAAAACGGGGAAGGCACTCTCTAGAGGATTTTGCATTCTGTGCGACTATAGTGGCACATCATGAAAGAGTCCCACTCCCTATACAGATATAAAGGGCTCATTCCAAGCTTCCAATAACACGACAATTCAAAGTTACAGGTAATTATACATTAATGAAAACATACTTATGCATCCTGTATTCCATTTCTGCTAATAGATCCCCCTACATCCTGCATAGTGTACCTTTAAAAGCATGTTACAGTTACGTAAGGAATAAAACACAGCATTCAATGACAGGTGGTGTGATGCGACGCAAAGTTAGTGTTTTATCCCAGAATTTGATTATATAATAATAATGACAGGTACTGAAGGGTTTTATTCTTCATTTTTTTAACAGTATTTTGTATTAGTTTACATTGACACCTCACACAATTGTTACTAAAAGTCTGCTTGCAGAAAACGTACACCATATCCAAGGTACACGTTTTTATTTGTTAAATAACAGCACAGTTTTAATCCATTTATTATTAGTTTTAGATTATAGAGCGTCCATACAAGTCCCTGTGAATTAGCAGGTACTATAGAAGCTGTGATGTGTTAGATGTCCACATTAAAGTAATCCTATGATTTTTCTTGCAGCCGTAGCATCGTCCTGAACCCTGATGAGTTATAGCCATAGCCGTTCTTGGAAGTAGCGTCATTCTGGTGTTGTGAGTAGAGCAAGAGGAGATGCATTAGATTATTCTACAGTAGGTTTGTCATTCAAAAGACAATTCCCTGAGATCTCTGTTTGCTTATATTCCCAGCACACAGATGTAGTCTCATACACAGACTTGTCCACAAGATGCAAAACAAATACTGAAGCCCGAGTGATGAAGCCTAGAGCAGTTGTATAAACAGTGCTTTAGAGATTAAATTGCTTAGGAGCCCCTTGACAATCCTGTCTTGTTTTTTCCATCACAACTGTTAAATGTTCGTGCACAGCTTTATTCTGCATGATGTTTCCGCAACATCTAGCTGATCTATAAAAGAAAATACACAATTTATAATGGATTTGTAAGACTGTTTCACATCACATGTTTTCATCCAAAATTAGTTTTTGCATTTATTATTTTTGTATACATAATATAAGTCCTTAAATCAACAGACCTTTTGTAAGATTAATATTCTTTCATATAGTCCTCTATATTCTAATGGAGTGTCTATCTGTGGACCTCAAATTGTGGTCAGTATAACAGACCATGCAGAAGAATACAAATGTATTTCCAGGCAATTTATTTTTTCATAATTAAGAGCAGGTTAACAAATTTATTCCTGAGAAAATAATTATCTAGAGGCACCATCTGTAGTTAAATAATAACTGGAACTCCTCTCTCTTTCATATTCACTCATACCATTTATTTATTTATTTATTTAAAAATATGAATTTCTTAGCTGGAAGCAACATGGCATTATGCTGTCACATAAGTTATTTTTATCCAACAGGCATTTTATACAGAGCCAAAAAAACAAACAAAAAAAACCCCAACCTTTTAATGACTTAAGCCTTAAATATACCAGTTGAAGTGTGCTTGGGCCTGTGGTTAAGATTTAACAGCGTTCTGAATAACTTGTCAATCCATGCATTAGGTTGGATACAGGACAAAAGTGCTCAAATCATTGATTTCCACACCTCTCAGTATCGTTGAAGGGTTCTTACATTTGGTCTTCATAACAGCTTGAAAAGTTATGCATGAATATTTTCTAAATCAATTCTGGAAAATGCAATGTATTGTTAAAGCCTTTGAGATGACAAACATTTTAATGAAATCTTTATGAAGTGTTTAGAACCCTAATGAGCAAGCCAGACCTGACAATGGCAAGAAAAGCTCCACGAGATGACAAACAAAGAAAGAACCACACGCAAAAACAAATCCATCCTCTTCTGTATGGCACCAGCTTGCATGATTATAAAACATGACTTTTCTACAACACTATACTGTCAAGTCAAACAGCACTTAGGGTGTTATGACATTTATTATGAGGACATTGTGACATTCATTATGTGTATTTAATTACCACAGGAATATGTGTCACTCATTATTATTGAAGACACTCGAACTGTGTTTTCAAAAGATGGAATTGCTAATGGTGCGATGGACTTTTTTCATTGTGCGCAATATTAGTATTGCTTTTCTATTCTTCTAAACAGCATTTATATAATATAAACAAGATTTATTTTGGGAATAATATTTATGAAGGCCATATTCATAAATCATTGAACAGATTCTTATGCACCGAGAATTATTAGTCATAAAAGTTGTGCAGTACAACACACGGTATAATGAATGAAGGGTGACACTTTAGTTACAACATGGTTATAATTGATCGAGGAAGTATAGCACATTATCAGAGATTTATGAGGACTTATTAGAGCTTACAAAAATGCTAGGAATCATTATCATCTAAAAAAGATTTATCTGCAACCTTATATGTCCTAAGGATTTGTGAATTTGGGCTTATGAGGCTAAATGAGTCGTACGTGACAACTGATAGAAACCCATAAGCATTTAGTAATTTTAATTTTTTAAAGAACCACACTAGGTAAAATGTGACATCTTCACTACAAGTAGGTTACACTGAACTACAAAGACAATTGTCATGATGTTCCAAACTGTGTGAGCCTGGAAAGTCTTATAATACTATGTTATGTCAAGGCAAAAATGTATGTGAACTGTTTTATGGGGTTTTTGTCAGTTGTCATGAAGGACTTTATATGTAGCCTTATTAGATTGTGATTTTATCACATGTCACACATTTCCATAACTAGCTGTGCCTGAAACTGGACTTGGATTAATTGCTTGCAGAGGCATTGGTGCAAGATTCTTGGCACTTTTGATCAGCATTAATAAAGGCTGTAAGAACAGAACCCTAATCCTGACTAAATAGCACTGTCCTCTGCAGATGTGTGAAAGGTGTGCCCTTTTGTGGCCAAGCAAAACATGATTAGCTGTGCTCAATGAGGTCTGTGCATCAGCCTCCTTTTATATCTGCTTAGTTCAATTAGTAAATCACAAAGGACGAGATGCTTCCTGTAGAGCGCTGCCAGGCTCCTGCACAATCCTGGCATGGACACCTGCCACTGGGCACCAATGAGAAAAGTGATCTCTGGGAGGCCCTTATTTGGTTTGGGATGCAGTGTCGTATTAGTCACCGTGATTGATTAACATGTTTAATGTCCTATTTGAGATTGTGAACTAAAAAATGAGTAATGGAAACACGTCAATTTAAAAAATCGCAAAGATCACAATAAAATGTATACATTCGCATGAGGTGGTTTTTCAGATGATTGGACAAAGCAATATCTTGCAAAGTTAAAATTCTTCGCATTTATGTCAGATGATATGAAGTCAAACGGAAGACATGAAGCAGCGTTACCTTTCTGAAAAAAAGAGCTCTGTAAGAGCTACCACGAGAGGAGAAAACTCAGCTTTAATCACATAATATCACTCAATAGCCGGGTTTCCATTAACCTGCTGAATGTGCAATTTGAAATTGCGAATTTAAAAAAGAGGAATGAGAACGTGAATTAGAAAAACTCTCAAATATCATAAAAAAGCTTTTAAAAATATAGACCTAAACCTGAAAGAGGACAGAGTTGCTCCTTACCTCCCTCCCTCCCTCCCTCCCTCTCTCTCTCTCTCTCTCTCTCTCTCTCTGTCACAGGCTGTGTTCCAGTATTGGTTCTCATTTTCTCTCAGTGACGCAGGATGGTTTATAAAGTCTATGGTTGCATAAAATCACATTTCACACTTGAGACCCTTTCACCCCGAGCTGGCAGGATTCAGACCTCAGGTTTTTAAAGGAATTGGGTGAGAGTGCACTTCTTGTATAAGCGAAGTGTCAAGAAATCACAAAACCCCAAACTACTGAGATTGAATTCTAGATAAACTAACCAAATAGGACCTTTGAAGATGGACAGAATGCTTAACACACTGACTGTATTAAATGGTCCGTTGAATGAAATAGTAGTAGTATTTATTTTTAATTTTAAAAAATGGCCACTTATTAATATAATATTTCAAGTTATTTTGTGGCTATGAAATACCCAAGTCAAAGCAACAAACTGTGTAACTCGAGCCAACGACTTAATATGTTGCAGGACTGTCATACTTAATGTGTGACTACTACTTAATTATTTGGCAGAACCAGGTTAAAAATCTATTCAACAAAACAACTGGTCTGGTCTCAGTATAATGGTATAATTAAACAGAGAGATTTTAGTGTGCCATCTGGGTCGTGGCACCGAATTGTTCAAAAAAATTGGCAAAGATGAGTAGACAGGAGACCGGTCTTCAGACTCTCGATGTTTATTTGTATGCTTGGAGAATCATCAGATCACTAGCTTTTTCACTAACAGAAGCATAACCTCAGAAAGTTTTCACCAGCTCAATTTCACCATTCAGATGGAACCTGTCATGAAGTATATGAAATAAAATACATGAATGAACATGTAACTTTAGCGAATGATTATAGAGTCAGAGGCAAATCAGGTACCACATTAATGGTATATGCATATTGCAATGTAACCACTGTCACTTCATTCAGCTCTGTTCTTTAGCAATGTGACATTTGTTATTTTTTAGGAAAACACAGCTTGCTATTAAATTAACAAATGTATGCTAAAATATTGCCATGACTGTGATGTCCATTTCTCACTACTGTCAAATACTGCAAGTTATTTATTCGCCTATATGCAAGGAATAGAAAGATTTAGTTAATAATAATGCCTGGAGAATTTGATAATAAATATTCTAAAAAATGAACTAAAGTTTAGTTTACCTCCACATAAAGATTTTCTAAAGTGTTAAATCAACAAAAGACAGCTATTGTTTTAAAAATAGCAGCTCAATCATGATGGAAGTATCTGTAAGGACACATTTAATGTTAAAATTGTATGATTATGTTATATTATTACATGACAATGTAAGAAAATGCAGAATGTGATTTTTTTACAGAGTGTATAAATAAATTCATGTATCTGTTTAGAGGCTATCACTGTAATATTTTACACATACTGTCCATAAAGCTGACATACAAGCATAAGGCTGTGTACCACCCCTACGATTACACCCAATCAAACACTATTATGATGATACTATTATAACATCCAAATAGCACATGCTTGCTTGTAAATATTTAAAGCATGTAAATATTGAGTAACTACCACCCTGCCATTAGCTATCTATTACAAGACACTTTAAATGTTATTTATTCTTGCAAATAGCCTTGGGGGCATTCCTGATACATTCTCATTTATGCTTTACTAGCTTCCTGTAAGAGCTTACATGTTTCTTGTTTGCTCTTGATTTGTTTGAGTAGCACTTCCCCTCTTCATTTCCCCAAGTTTTCACAAAATCTTGTTAATTGCCTTGTCTCTAGTTTCAACTTCCTAGTGCCTTTCCTGTTCTTTGACCCTCGCCTGTTCCTCTGTTAACTCCGACCGCATGTGTTTTGAATTTTGGATCGCTCCCAGTATAGAAGCCCATGCCAAGTATACACACAAGTGTCCTGCCTCCAACCAAATGTTATACAACAGCCTTACACACTAAGCAGTCTCTCTGTTCATATTTGTGGCATAGTTATCCATTCTGCCTTTTTTTTCTGTATCTTTCTCAACAGCTCTGAAATAATTCTGTCAATTATTTAGCTTATTTAACAAGTCTTATGAAATTAACCATGGAACTAAATTATGAAATTTATTATGAATGGCAAAAAATCTTCAAAAAGTACTGATTATATTACATACTATAATATACTTTATCATCTATCCAAGTCACTTCAATATCAAAACATTTTGATACATTTTTTTCCCCATTTTTGCTAATGAACATTAACCAATGCAGCTCAGTCCTTTCATTGAGGACAGACTAATTAGACTGAAAGGTCCTTCTAGGTCCTAATGATCTATTCTAATGATTTCCAAACTAAAAGAAGACTGATAGGACACAATAATGACTGTTTGGTTCTCAGGATCCATGGTGAGAGGTTATTATTTCCTTTTCTACATCCTCTTTTAACAGTCATTTCCTTCAGGCTAGAGTCTTAGTGCTTGTATAATCAGTGAAATTCTGATTTGTAGCCTTGCCATGTGAGCAGATTGCCATGTGTGTTTGGGATTCACCACTTATTTTCTGATATACGTATATTAAGAAATATCTGGGATTTACAAATGTGAGCATTGTTGTGAAGGGACAAGACTGAAATAGCTTGCAGTAAGAGAATGGGACCTTAGAGGAAAAACATGGACAGCTGAGCAGATGTGGAATGATGGAATAAGATCATAAAGCTGGGACACACATGCCAACTTAAGCAGTCAGTACTGCAATTAATGGAAGCTTGATTAAAACCTAAACTGACACACAACTGAAATAAAAAAAGAGAGACAGTTTTCTCTAAGGTACGAACAGGTATGAGACGCTATTAGGAGGAGATGCAACCAATAACAACAAAAAATATATATTTAAAAAGAAGTCTTACAGAAGTGTAGGGGTGTAACACATCTTTTTAGGACTCCAAATATCCATATCTGTATCCAGATTCTGTGATTTCTTTTGTCAAGACCCATCCATGAAGTATGTAGCTGGTTCTGTTTTACAAAAACTAGTAATCTAATTTAAACCTTGACCAGGCATTTACTAAGGATGAAAATTCATCACACATTAATGAATGTGGTCTTTCTTTGTCCCATGAGCTTTATATCTCAATACGTACTCACACATAGGAAATTAAAAACACCCTGCTTGGTCAACCTTCCTTGGCAAGCTTTAAAAAAATTTTTTAAACATTAAAACTCCTATATTTATCTGTATTTGTATCTGTTTAGAACATATTGTCTCTTTAATCAGGATAATAAAGTTGTATTTAGTCACATCCCTATAATAGTCTAATGATATAGTTTAGTCTAATAATAGTGTATATATATGTGTGTGTGTGTGCTTTTGGGTATACGTACCATATAGGACACCTTTTATATAGCGTGGTATGACTATGAATAAAAAATCTGCCTCTCAAAAACCCTTGATGTGCATCATATGCAGGGTTTCTCAGAAATCCATGCATCATGTCACATGGATGAATGCCTCTACTCATGACTGCCAGAGGAAATGATAGCTACATGGCAGCTAAACATACAGAACATCACTGGATATCTTGATAAAATTCTGCTTTGCTGTAAATATGTGTGACTGAGATGAATACGAGATTAAAACCACCATTTCAGTTTTTATTACAAAAGATGAAGGTCAGTGTGTTCACTTTGCTTTTCTTCAGCATTGCATTTTTTGAATGTTTACTCAAACCAAAGTTAATAGCTAGTTAATATCATTTCTATAATAAATTTTTTTACACACTCCAACAAGATTGCTCTGAATTCTCAGTCACTTTTTGATATTGAATTTTTTTTTTCTAAGCATAGGCATGCCAAGTACAAAACATTAATAAATAAATACATAAATACATACATTTTTAAGATTATTTGGTTTAAATAGAGGCAAAAATGCAATACTGAATCAGAGAATAAAAACACTTTAAAACATGATGTCCCTGAGCTTCTGAGTTTCTGAAATTGTAAAGACACACGTCAAATATCACACATCACACATGACTGAATTAGCCATACTTCTGTTATAGCTTAATACAGTTCACAAACAGCGTAACAGAGATGCCATTCCTTTTCCCAGAGATGCCAAGTATAATAGAGACAGTAAATTTGTGATTAAGTCTATGTGGTACAGAGCCTTTTTTTATTGCAAGATACATTGCGAAATTTGGGAGGAGGAAAGGGGGTTATGGAGTGGATAATATCTGTACATGGACATTAACGTCTAAGGGAAAAGACTGAGTCTGTGAAAAAGGGGGGAAAAATTGTCTCCTTTTGTCAATTCCCAAATAATTTGGTTCTACATATTGGTTCAAAATCTATGGTCATGAGCCACTGCTGTGGATAAAACCCATCACAACAGAGTTACAGAGTTATTAGTGTATTTCTGAAAGTGGACATTTACTGGAGTTGTACCTGAAGTCTGATGTGTAGAGGACAGTTCACTTGGGCCGTCCTGTACTGCATGTCATGGTGTCTTGCAGTTGGACTTGATGGTGTTGAAAGTGCTAAAAATGTCAAAGTATATGATTCGCACTTGACCTCTTAGTGTGAGGTCAGGCTATGTGAAGTAGAAGAACTTGAATCTTAATCTGTGTCCCATCTGTGAAACAGTGATGGACAGAGTGGCTGAGTTTTTTTTGTGTAATAATGACCATGTCCATGATTTATCTGATATCAGTACTTCCATTGTCATGAGATGGAGTGGGGAGGGGGACTATTTTTGTTGCCATTTTAGGCAAATGTGTTGAGGCTAGGTAGTTTGGGAACATAATGGGGTTTGAGGTTATTGGTAGACGTAGACAGTGGAGGTTTGTAGGCGAGCGACATCACTAGTGGAGGAGCATCAAACCTGTTAAGAAACAGGTTAAACTCATTCACCTTCTCCTTCCTCCCCTCCACCTCTGCCCCTCCATCTGCCTGCCTTATATCCCTTTATATCCTTCATCCTGCTTCAAACTGTTTTGACCACCTTCTCTGAACTGCTGTTCCAGTTTGTGTTTGTATTCGATTTTTCCCTCTCTTATCTCCACCTTGAGCTCCTTCTGAACACTCCTGGGGTTCTCTTTATCTCCTGCCAGGAAGACACTTTTTCTTATTGAGAAGTATTTGCCCTCACTTGTTGCTAGAGAATCACCTGGCTTTCTTTGTGGGGACAATGTTCTCACTGAAACCGATGTGGTTTGTCACCAAGGTGGTGAGAACATCAATGTCCCAGCCTGTGCACCAAACAGCTGATGTTAGTTGCACTAGCTAAAAGTCAAGCTCTTTGATAAGCCTGAGAGGTGTTACTGGTGGGAACAGTGGGTACAAAAACACCTCTCAAATGCACGTTAAACAGTTAGCAAACGCCACAAAATAGGTACCCACTTAATGGGAAAAAGCTCAACTAAAAGCCAAAAACAACATTTCTACCTAGGCAAGACACAATTCCAACACAAATCGACTAAACAAGCCAGCAGTCAAAACACTCCTGCAAAAACTGGCAATAGCGATTTTGCAACTCCATGCTAACAAAGAAATAATGTTGTACATTTACCGAAGTATGTAAATTTCTGTTAGGCAGAAATGAAAATTTCAATTTTCTGTTGTGTGCCAACTTCATGTACTGTGACCAAGTACTGATTCTAACACCTCTACAGTAATCTCACAAGTGATACCTTCATTATGACACCAAAATAATACAAATAAACTGTGTAGTTGCTGAAATATAGGCTACTCAATTCATTATGGGTCTGTCATTTTCGTGCATGGGCCTAAAAAAGAGGCATGGGGTTAAAGGGTTAAATTAGAGAGGTTTTAATCTTTCAATCAGTCACATTGCTGTCCAGTACTTCTCATAGGTTTTATTCTCATAATGCTTCTCTAATGCAAGAAGTGATGTCTCTATAATAGGAGCAGATAGTGCTGCTGAGATGAGAAGTTGGAAGAACAATATGAGAAGATGACAGAAGGAATGGTACATTTTTTTTAAACGCTTTTCACTTTGTCATTTTGAGGCAGTGATAGCACTCAACCTAAGTGACAGCTCTGTTTAGCATGTTTAATGTTCAGCGTATTAAGTATGCCATCAACTGTAACTGAATATGAATACATTATTTGGACAGGTAACATGATCTAAACAGAGAAAAATACAAACCTAAATAATAGGCGCACTAGTCTTTTATCATCAGTGGTTTGCTCCATTCGACTGACCCGAACGCTGCTCCAGAATAAAACCATAATCCTACCATAATTCTGTACAAACTGGCCTGAAAAAAGATGCTTTTATTTATAAAGCTGCTCCATAGCTCATGCAGTCCACATGCCGTGCACAGCAAAGCTTATCTCTGCTGGGGTCTCAAAAACAATACCAGAATTCATTTAAAAATAGGAACGTGTACGTTCATTCTGCATGTTTTTCATCATTCATAAATGAACATTCTCTGTTGTTATTAAGATAAAATCTTCCTGGAAAACCATACTGGCGTAATAATGAAAGAACCCCGTTTCGACTCACAGCATGAAGGCATCCCAGCTTCACAGTAGATTCTAACCGAGTGTCCAGTGGGCTTGTGTGCTAGAACAATATTCTTGTCCCTACATGATATTACATTGCCACAGTGGAGCACTGCAAAAAAGTTTCAGTACACTAGTGTTCGAGAGAAAAGGATTAATGTTTAGCTGCACTATGTTTTGGGGTTGGGGCTATGAGTGTGTTGAGATGTAGAGAGATGGTGTCTTTCTCCTCTCTCTTTTTTGTTGTCTTCATTTCAGTGTGTGGAAGTAGGAGTGAATGGACTAAATGGCAGCTATTCAGCAGCACTCTCTTCTTCTCTTCTGAAATATGGAAATTACCCCTGAGTGAAAGAAAGTTTAGTGCGCTCCAGCCCCGAAGCTCTCAGAGAACAGAAGCTCCCCTGAACAGGAAAGGTAATACTAGTACGAGCTGTCATTCATAATGGTATTCAGATGAGCCTATCGACATGTGAATGTGAAATGAATTGTGCAGGTGTTTTTAACTCTATTATATTAACAGTCACTTCCTGGAAGCCCTGCCCCCTTCCCCCATCACATCCCTTGCCTTCTGTCATTGTAAACAGAGAATGACTAAACAGTTCACTACTGTGAATTGTAATACATGTATATCAGTGTCTGTTCAACTTTAGACAAGTATATGTTTAACATCAGTTTACTATATTTATAAGGAATGGTACCAAATAAATGTTGGCTGAAAATTAAAAAATGGCTTTTTTTTTTCTTTTTTTTTTTTGGTGAAAAACAAAAATGTACCAAAGTGTTGCCCCACAATGGTTAAAACAGACCTACAACAAAGTGTCAAATTTAACACATTACAAATAATGTTAATGGTGATGGTAATTAGAAAGTTATTAAATACGCTGCTCATTTTTTCTTTTCGTTTCTTTTTTTTTTGCTCAAAACTAAGCAGCATCGACAGAGAAAACATCGTCCATGTGAACATTAGATAAAGGATTATCAAAATGTGCTGTTATTTATTTTTTTATTGTTGTTTACTGTGCATGAGTGCAGAATCACTTAAAAATCCACAATCCAGATGAAAATATTACATCCTCCTCTATAATCCTTAACCTGAAAATTATGGAAATGCCACTTTTCTGTTTTTTAATGGTTTTGGATTATTAAAACGTTCATGGCAACATTTTAAAATGGAAACAAATATGATCAGGGAGAAAATCAATATCACACAAGTCTAGAGTCCAGTGAACTTTTTTATATAGCTTTTGGGAATATAACACACCCAAAAGGTAAATCTAATAAACTATTATTAGGAGGCTATTAGGAGCAGCACAGTGGTACAGTGGTGCTGTCTCACAGCATGAAGGTTCTGGGTTCTAGCCTGCTGGTTGACTGGAGCCTTTCTCCGTGGAGTTTGCATGTTCTCTGCGTCCCTGCGTGGGTTTCCTCCTGGTGCTCTGGTTTTCTCCCAAGTCCAAAGACAATCGGATTAGATCAACTGACTCCTGTAAATTGCGTGTAGGTGTGAATGTGAGTATAAATGGTAGTTCATCTCTGTGAACCCTGCAATAGATTGGCGACCTGCCCAGGGTTTACCCCGCCTCTTGCCTGAAGTCAGCTGGGTTTGACTCCAGCTTCTTTATTCTTGTCAACTATAAGCAATCTCTGATTTGGTACCAACATCTTTATTTTGAAAGATCATTTCCTAGGCTATTAATCAGTCACATTAGATGAAAGTTTTCCAGAACATTCTACTGTGCATCTGGTTGAGACCAATTATGAACTGAAGTGATGTAGCTGATGAATGGAGGAATTCCAGCAGTGGAAACAAGCTATGATGTTGTGTTTTAGGAGTGAAAAATTACTTATTTTTTCCACCAGCCCTGTTCTTTCCCCAGTGTTTTTGAGTCTTCTCATAGGTGGACTGGTAGGCAGAGTTAAGTTTGTATTTACTCGTATTCGTATAAAAAAAAAAAACACTTCCCCTTCTTGTGTATGATCACATCCATGTCCAGTTCAAATACCGATATTTGTAGCATTAAACCATACTGATATAATTATTGCTTCTGTGTGACTTCCCTAATAATGCGAAATATTAACGTGACTTTATGACTACTAGAAATGTATGTACTTTGGGAGGCAGGTTGTGCTGCACCTTGGCCCATCACAGTTCATTCTTCAATACTTTTCTCAGGTCACACGTCACTCAGATAAATAAAATAAGTGATTTAACAGCTCATGTAAAGCTAGGGTGAAATTTGCCCTTGCTGAATTGCAGAAACTGCAAGAGGTACATTTTTGTGTAGAAAAAAAAAAAAAAACTAGATCCAGCATGACACGTTACCTCACTTAAAGAACAGTCTGACTTTGCTGTATTAATGCACAACAGAGAGAAAACAAACAAAGCAAGCAATGGCCCAGAAAATAAGATTTTAACGACAACAAGAACGCACCTCCTCTTAGCATACCATTTAAATCCGCAATCAGTGCACAGCAAATGGAGCAAATATTATTCTGATTTGCCTCTCAAGAAAAAAATGCTTAAAATGGCAAGCTTCTGTTATTACAATTTCATGTTTGCATTAAAAGCATTTTCTTTTTCATGCAAATGCTTGCCCAATAACAGTCCAATTTCATCCTTGCAGCCTTGCACTCGTCCATGTGCATTTTTTTTTCTCTGACAGAAAATGCTTGGTTAGTTTACAACCAAAGACCAGAAGAATATAAACCATAAAAAATCAATGTTCCTGTGAAAAATGCAACAAAATCATTTCATATAATTGCAGACGTAAGCTATCTTGAGTCCATTCTACAGCTATAAGGGTCAGTGATGCAAAAGTGAATGTGCAGGGTAATTTATAGTGCCATGTAATGGAAAACAATACAGCTGATAGGATTATATTTCAAGGTGGATTACATTCAACTGTTACCTGGTATTCAAAAGTTAATCCTTCTTTCAATATAGGTATAAAGCAAGGCAAAAATGTTTGTGCAGGTCAGTAATGAAAATCATTGAATATATACATATGGACATATACCCAACCCCTACACCCATCCTAATTTCTCCCCCCATTTTTCTGATAACAAACTAAAAAAATAAGTAAATGAATAAACAAAATATTTAATGAATAAAAAATAAATACATTTGAAAAATATCCTCTCTCTGTCTCTCTCTCTCTCTCACACTCTCTCTCTCTCTCTCTCTCTCTCTCTCTCTGTGTCTCTCTGTGTCTCAAATTTTCATATGAGGAGGATGCCATGTCTGGGCAGTAGGGTGGTCGAGGCAATAACACAGCATTGTAATAGGCATATTTTGAACAATGCATTTTAGGGGTTGAGGTCTAAAACTTGAGGCCTATATGAGAAATATTTCAAATTTTTTGGCAGAAACCCAAATATCATTTAAAATTTAAACATGCATTATGCAGTAGATGAGGATCCATACTTACTCTGTTTGATTATTATAATTTGCCATATGGACACTATAGTTGGCACTTTCACTGCTAAGCCTGAGCAGAAGATCTAGCACAACATCTAGCTGAGAAGGCTTTTGAATGGTGCAGGTGTACAGTGGTGCAATAACAGAGGATGTTTAACTTATGACATTAGTGCATTCAAGGTGTGAACTCCTTTAGCAACATTAGAGACACAATCCCTGCTAAATATATGTATATAGTATATATGTACATTTGTGTCATGGCCAGGGATTTCTTGACAAAGAGATTTCTTTTGCCCCTGATTTTCTCCCTAATTTTAGCCAAGGCCACCCACCAGCCAGCTCGCCTCTATCACACAACACCTATCGACCAGGGAGGGCGAAGTCTGTCATGTGCTTTCTCTGAGACACATAAGGGATTGTGTCCATATATCATTTTTTTCTGGCAGAAAAGTATTGGCAGGGTGCTGGGGAGCGCTTTGGGCATGTGTCCATATATCGTTTTTCTTTGGCAGAAAAGTGCTGGCCTCATTCCAGCACTTCATTAAAAAAAGCGATGCGCTTCAGTTTTGTTTCTATGACTACAATATCTTAACAACACCATTATATGACCACCATTGCTTTGTTTTTCTTTTTGTTAGGTTACTATTTGTTTGTATAGCCATACTGCTCCCATTAATGGGCTTTTCTGTTCTTGTTATGCTAATTTCTGTCTGCCATATTATATACCTCTGGACAGGCAGAAATGGCCAGAACAATCCTTTTTGCCATTTTCTTTGTTACTCAGGTGACGAGTCCTGCTCATATTGCCTGAAAAAGAGCAACAGTGATAACACCAGTGCATTTCTGAAATGGTCAGAAATTTTAACAGTAAGTGCTGCAAGAAATCTCTGAAAAAATGTGCTGGCTGCATAGGCGGCCACATACGATTGCATATGCTTGCTCTTAATTGGGAACCATTGAAAAAAGACAGTAGTGCTCAGAAAAAGAAAAAAAAAACAACTATGTGGACACACCCTAAGGCAATCTGACCTCATATTTTCGAACTGCTGCTCATGCAATGCCACTTCTGCATGCATGAGCTCACAGATACCCATGACTGGCTAATGTCACTTTGATTGATAGCACAGCTCTCTTGGACTCCCGGCCACTGATAGCTGTGGCATTGCTGGGATTCTCACTTGTGATCTCCAGATGATAGAGCAAATGCTTTTCGGTTGCACCACTCAGGAGCACTGAGAAAGAGATTTTTATCTCAGTGTGACTACCATGATTAAATATGTGGTAAGTAAAATGTAAAAAGAAATACACACCATACACCAGCACATTCCCTTAGCTTGGAAAATATTACTATGGGCCCTGTATACCACTCGAGACGGCAAAGAAAATTCAGGAAACCCTGTGCTCAAGTAAAAATCATAATGTCAGCATGATATCACTTAGCTGGCTCTATTTATCCAAGTTTACTGCTTTAAATATGATGAAATAAAAACAAAAGCTTGCCTCACGCTGTGGAATAGGAAGTAACAGCAATTCCAGTGTAGTTACGGAAAAGTAGAACTTGGCCTTTGCAAACACAGCAGCAGTGTCTCCATTAGCTATTTTCATCATGTGCATTTTCTCAGCATGTGAGTTTATGTAAGAAATGAATGATGACAATTCAGTTGTTTGTTGAATGAAGGAATACTGTGTCAATGCATTATCATTCTTTGGGAAATGTTTATATACATGTACACTATACTGCCAAAAGTATTCACTCACCCATCGAAATAATTAAATTCAGGTGTTCAGTCACTTCCATGGCCACAGGTGTATAACTTCAAGCACCTAGGCATGCAGACCGCTTCTACAAACATTTGTGAAAG
>JAQMYM010000005.1:1441650-1454587 GCA_030014255.1 Parauchenoglanis ngamensis | reverse complement strand
GTGTTCTACATATATGTGTGCACTGAAGGAGTTGCTTTTAATCTCATTGTACATGCGTATAGTGACAATAAAAGGCATTCTCATTCTCTTCTCACTTACAATATATTATAGAAAAAAAACTTTAGTAGATGGGTTGAAACCTAGCTAAAAAGCAAGGAAGAACTACAACACTGCTAATATGACTAGGAAACAAGCTTAATAGCTAATTGTGTATGCTAGCTAGCAACAACATACACGTTTTGTCTTCAACTTTGGCAGTAAGTCTTAATTACCTCTGAGAGTGGCAATCGCGACATTGTCCATCCGTCTATGCCATGCCAGTATCAAGCAAATTCACTGTGTAATTAGCAAAATTACTCTGCTTTCCACATTTCAGCAGTTAACTTGAGTCACGTCTGCCAATTTGCCAAAAGTAATGAAGTGAAAAGATTGCAATTGAAAGAAGTAGTGCCAAGGCCAAAGAAATTAATGTATCAACTCAGCTTCTCGCAAAAAGGGTGTGACTTATTGTAAGAAGTTTTAATCTACATGGATTCCTTCAACCAATTTTAAATTCTGTGCTAAAATGATTATACATTACAGTCTTAACTATGTCACTTTAAAGATAAAAAAATGGACTTCCATAATTTCATGCAGTTGTTGCGTACCCAGATAAGCACACTAGGCTACGGTTGGACACTTCCAACCATTGTGGAAAAAAATGATTTGGTGGTGTTCTGTATGCTTTGTATTTGTGGCTTTAACTCTTAGATCTTTATTGTGTCACATAAATGTTATTCATAGTCTGAGTCTGGATTTCCACATTGTTTGCAGAATTGATGGTGGCACCAAAGAATTCAGAGTCAACAACTCATTTTAGTACTACATTACACCCGAAACACCTTGTTGCAGGTAGCATTGCTGCTAGCAGACTGAGAATACAGAGAGAAACCAACAGAACCTGTGACGACAGATCTAACCACAGTGAAACGAAATGACGAGAGGAAATTCAGAGCAGCAGACTCAACAGGCATCAACATGGTACATGGAGATTGTGTAACATTAATCTATGGGCATAATACAGTGCAACTTTTTCCTGAATATGCCATGCCAGCAAAGAATTTTGGAGTCTTTGAAACTAATGTACTCTGACTTTACCAGTGAAATGTTTACAAGATCTCCACAGCATACTCTGACACTTAATGGTAGCTCAGTTATAAGTTCAAATATTCCTAGTCAACATGAGGATATTCCAGGACAGATAATTTCTCTTTCCCTTGCAGAACTGAGGAGGTCATGGTACGTCTCTAACATTCTGTTTCACTGTAGCAATTAACTAATAACTTTAGTTGGAAAACTCACTTTTCTGATTGGTTTTAATGTTGAGCAATAGCATGTCTTGATCTTATGATAAGCTTTATCTGTGCCATTAAAGCTATACAGTTCCTTAGATTTTGTCATGAACCTTTGTTGTGGTTTTGTCTTTCATCACAATAAAAATATCAAACCTTGATTATACAGGCCAAAAAAATGAAGAGGATACAGGCCTGAATATACATCAACACAATTATATATTGTTCTGGCTTTCTTTGTATCTTCGGGACTTTTCATTAGAAAACTACCCTCCAACTGGTGATTTTGGTCTGACACAGCCTGCAGGTGACTGTAATTAGCCCCACCTCTGTTTCATGCTCAACTTCCAACTGATACAGGTGTGCAGACAGACCCAGTGGGAGGCTCTGTGTAGAGAAACACCTCAGAAGAAACAGCATGGCTCCTTTCTTAAAATACCCAAATCTGAAAAGTGTCTCTATACTCATCTGATAGTTCCGACATGGAAAAGCATTATGATGTTGTGGCTTTGTACTAAAAAATAAATCAAAAAGGCAGCTTCCCATATTGAGAACTGCCAAAATATTTTGCAGAATAATTATTTCTTATTGGTTGTAACTCATCATACACCCTGTCAGATGAGACAAAGTTCTGAGGGAAAAAAAAGAATCTGTAAATCATGAATCCTTTGGTATAAGTCATGCACAGTTTTAACATATGCAATTAATGTCTCGTTACAAAATTAATATGCAAATATTATCCTATAATGTGTGTGTCTGTGTTGCTTTGGAAAAAAAAGATGTATTGTACTATCCATAGAAAAGGTTCAAGGGTACAAAGTGTATCCCTTCTAGCCCATTGAAGAAGTGTCACCATTTTTATGCAAAGGAAATGAAAATTTCTGATGAAATTAAAATCTCAGCCCACATTCGTTTTTGCAAAGCAGTGTAAATTCTGCTGAGCTATATATAAGGTAACCAGTTACACAGATAACTAAGGGAGAAAACAAAAGTGATAGGGTAGAGTAGGTTTACAGTAGGTTATGGACCCTGCCTTGTTCTAATAAGTCTGATGCACAAAAGTTAATTCACCATATGAATATCTAAGCTTAACAAAATTATCCTTAACCCAATTTTGCATTTTTTGCATTGTATGCATTTTCTTCCTGAAGAGGAGACGTAAGGGAGAAACCCCCTAAAACAAATAACAACTGAAAGACACTATGGTACAAGCCTGGAAAAGCATCACAAGAGAAGAATACGACAGTTTGGTGATGACAATGGGTCTCCGGCTTGATGCTATTACAAGTAAGGGATATGCAGCCAAATATCCAGTGTTCATTTTCTATAAGACTAACAGTTCCTATACTTTTGCTCACATAATAACTGGGTGGTCTGCCACCAAAGGTTCCATGTTCTAAGCTGTTTAATACATCTAGATATAAATATTAGTTAACGAAAGCTGAAATTCTGATCTTCTCATATTCAGATTTTGATCTCAATCCCAAATGTAATCAGTGTATAGCAAAAACAAAAGAATCACACTTTCCATTCCAATCCTTTCAGAAGGGATGGCATGTGTTTAATCTCCCACTTTATTGCATGAATATAATCATAAATGTGCACGATAGCTTGAGACTAGTATTCCAGCTAAATGAATTGTTTATCAAATGAACGGCATTCAACATATGAACAAGAATGTTTCTAAATGTAATTATGTCTCAGCTGGCAGCAGTAGCCTACAGGCCACCAGGGGATCTACTGACTGAGCATCTATTGCCATTAACTGCATGAGTCTCACATGTTATCAGAGAGCAACTCTGGAAAGCTTCATGATCAATGCATCAAAACCATGATCATAAACTGCATCGTAAATCTTTTGTTAATTTCTGACTTACATAAAAAGTGATATTTTGCTGATAGTACGTTTTTTGTTTACAAAAAAAAAGTTATATCTTGACCTTGAACAGGAATCAAGCAGAATAGATTATCTGATTCTGACACCCTGTCAAAAGGCTAATTTGTGATTGTGCATCTAAAACAAACTTGTCTACCCAACACTAGTCTTAATTGCACATACCTCAGTCACAAGTAAAGTTACGGCATTTCAAATTCTGGTTACCCTCAGAAGTAAAAAGGAAGCAATTACATGTAATGATCCCACTGAAAGACATCAGCAGTGATTGCCCAAAGCAACTGCAACAAACAACTGTAACAAATAGGAATGACATGATGGTGCAGTGGTTAGCACCGCCACCTCACAGCAAGAAGGTTTTGGGTTTGAACCTTGCAGCCAACTGGGGCCTTTCTTTTCAGAGATTGCATGTTCTTTCCAGCCTGTGTGGGTTTCCTCTGGGTGCATGGCTTTCCTCCCACAGCCCAAAGACATGAAGATTAGGTCACTTGATTACACAAAATTGCCCGTAGGTGTGAATGGCTGTTCGTCTCTCGCCCTGAATCTGCTGGGATTGACTCCAGCTTCTGGATGAGCAGTATAGTTAACGGATGTATAGATGTAACGAATAAGATTTAGAAATACAGTCTTAACAAGAAAATGTATGAACTTTTTAGAAAACTCTATACTTATCCTAATAAAAACTGATAAACTTTTCAGAAGTCTAGCCTAACAATCCAGTAGGGTTCTGTTCGGTTGAATAAATTATTGTCTATTTGCCTGCTGTCATTCCTACAAAGTGTGTAAGCAGTTTCTTATTTCATAATGTGCCATTGCAGGAACATCACAGATGTTGTGCGAGTCAGTATAAGATTACAAAGTAAATTGAATAGGGGTGTACATTTCATTATGGTACATAGCTATCCAACAACTTGATGTAGGCATGACATTTCTTATGTATGAATTACACAGTTAGCTTGCAAGGTTATAGACATATTTATGCAGACTGACTGCATTTATCACCATTTTTGTTACCTGGCTCCATTTGACCACAGAGCGAGCAACAACAGGTAAAAAAAGGAAGCTGGAGTTTTTTCTTTACGGATCTGCAAACCAGTCTTAAAAACACTTCCTTATTAAACATTAGGTTGGTGTCAATAAATGTACTGACTGTATAATATAAAAAAAAGATAAAAGTCTCAACAGTAAATTGCTTGCCTGCTTATCTACTGAAAAAATGTTGCATTATTTTCCATAAAAATGAGTCACCCAGCTGTAATGGATTACAGTAAAAAAGGCTGAACACTAATTAAATAAGACATGGGTATGTGCTTGAAGGTCAGTCCTTTGTGCTTCTGTAAATGCAACATTAACACATAGTCTGATGCAAAGGTGTAGAAAGAGTCTGACCAGGTATGACATCAGCCACCAAAGTGAAACAATGCACATTTTATCATGATTACACTCTGAAAGATCCACCTTTGTGGCATTTAACTCAGGTACTGAGAGACAGTTTTAAGTTATGGCTGCAGAATCTCTAAGAAGTAAAGACAGGCAGACTATGTATTACAAAAAAGTGAAAAAGGAAATATTCTAGTCTTTTTAACAACAAGAAGCAACTTTGAAAAAATATTCCTGATCACAGAATCTGAAAATCTACTGCCTTTAAAAGATTTTAAAGCTGTAATCAGATATTGACTAAATATGCACTCTACTGCCGAATTCATATGCAACTGCAACCCTAATATCGGAGTAGAAATCTGACATCTTTCCTCAAATTTACAGTTAGACAGGAATGTGTGTGCAAATGAACTGTAATTCTGCTTTATTTCCCTCTCATACAGTTTGTAAAGAATATATCATAGTGCTCTATTTTTGGAAAATAATCAACGATTAACCTACAGGGTGCTGCAAAAGTCTGAATCCATAAGCAATACCTTATATAAAGGCATTACAGATATTACAAGAAATGCTCAAATTGACAGCTATCTGGTGACACTTGTGTATATATTGAATTTGATCTTCTATTGTTAGTTTCAAAGCTGAAATAAAAAGACAAATATTCAATTTCATATAAATTCCTGCAGATCCAGACTTTTGGGACACTGTGTATACCAGAATTATTTATAATTTGTAACAACATACTTACCTGAGGTATTTACCTTTACAATAGTATGCTACCTGATATTTTCATTTTATGCTTGAGAGGAAAATCTCATTTTCAAGATCTCTAATTAATTAACTTTGCTTTCAAGGAAGTATTCTCAGGCATGCATTTTTTTTTTATTATTTCATTTCACACTTGTCTCAATATATTATTAGTTTCGGCAGATTCTTAGTACAACAAATTTGACATGAAATAGAGTCAGGAATGTGGCCAATCATTTTTTAACTGTCACTAATGCCTAGGTGTTCTTTTTGCCTTTTTTTTTTAGCATTTTAAAAGTGTTTTTACAGTTAAAGCTACACATACTGAGCTACTTGAGATATCTAATTCAGATCAGAAAAACATAAGAATGGAAGATAATTCCAATGGCAAAAAAAAGAGTCCTCCATTTATTAAAATTAGCTGTTTTGTTTTCAGCCTGTTAAAAAATCAAGACGACAACTTCCATCAGAGGAAACAGACCAGCCCAGCTCAACAAGACGAGTGCTTTCCACAGTGAATAGTCCGCAGAGATGAAACCCTCTCAACACTTTTCATCTTGTATCACACTGTCACTCTCACAAGTGGCAGAACTGTGTTTATGAGGTTTTAGTTTACCACAGATAGATGAAGTGTCTGACAGTCACACTCATACAGTGGAGTATCAAAGCTATCACAGGAACATGTGAACGAGCAACCGTTCAAGAAAGGGGAATAAAAGTGGTCATGTTTGCCTAATTATCATAAAAACCCTATGCATTTGTGTATGAATATGAATCTTTATCATAGATTCCTGAAGGGAAAATAGGTATAGTATGCTAACACAACAAGACGTGTTTTCTGATATGCATTTTTATTTCAAACAGAAGTTAAATTGCATGCTGTTTTACAGAAATCCAGAAGTGTTTAAAAAAACAAACAAACTATAAGACAGTTCTGTTTTACAGAACATCCATCCATTTCTTAATTATCTATACTACTTGTCTGTTAAGGGTTGCAGGGGATGCTGGAGCCAATCCCAGGGTACACGCTCGGCAGGTCGCTAATCTATTACAGGGCTAACACAGAGACGAACAACCATTCACACTCACATTCACACCTATGGGGAATTTAGAGTAGCCAGTTGACCTAATCTGCATGTCTTTGGGCTGTCGAGGAAACCCACGCTGGCACAGAGGTTTGCAAACACCACACAGAAAGGTCCCAGTCGGCCAGCAGGATCAAACCCAGAACGTTCTTGCTGTTAGGCGACAGTACTAACCACTGCCGTGCCCTGTGCAGGACAGATTTTCTGTAATATACTACTCCTTAGATCAAGGGTGTCTAAACTTTATGCAAAGGGTGCCAAATTAGATCTCATAAAAATAGCTGAGGGCTGGTCATACATATATATATATGTATTTGGCCCTGGGGCTGGACACCCCTGCTTTATATGTTTAGTTTGTTTACTGTTGTAGGAATAGTGCAAAAATTAACCATGTAACCAAGTAACCATTAAGACATGTCTATGTCATTCATGGCATAGACCAGGAAAAAAAGTCAGCCAGTGGCAGTGTACCTACAGAAATACAAGGACTGATGCAATTTTAGATGAAATTTTATATATATAACTCCTCTGAACACCAACTCACCTAACTGCTAATGAACCAGATCTTATAAAACCATCACACCCACTTGCTTTTCTAATGATAATTGAAGGCCCCCTCAAAAAGCACCAATCCATCATCCAGGGCTGATGAATGTTGACCACTAAACAAATCCTTGGAGCTTGTCCTACATCTGCTTTACAATGATCTAAAAAAAAAATCATTGTTCAGTGTTGGAAGACTCCCTAGAGCTTATCAATTAGTCATTAGATAAATGACAGCCCCAAGGGCCAAACAACTGTGAATGTGCAGGATCTTGTATTTATCTGTGTCTGAGCTGTACTCAGTAGAATTTCAGATTTCACACTTGTATAATCTCCAAAAGAAGCTAATAAAAGAATATAGAAAAAAACACTATAGGATAATCTCTGTGTCTGTAATACAGGGAACTCAGGGGAATTATTTGGCTTTGTGTGCAGAGGTTTTATTAAAAAGTCCAAAGGATAAATCCTCAAGGTCAAAACATTGTGTGTTCATACAGGTTTTTTGTTGTTGTTGTTGTTGTTTTTTGTTTTCATTTTTAGCAAAAGTCAGCAAGGGACAAATCCAAAAAAAGATGCATGCAAACAATCCAGAAATGTGTACAGAAAAAATCTATGGATTAGACTTTGTAAGGAAACAAAGGGTACGTCTCAAAATTCTAATTCACTGCTTCATCCTAATTTCATCACCCTGATATGGAAACTGATGGTTTATTGTACAAGAATGTGTTAATTAAAGGTAATGTAATGTGGAATCACTGTTCTGTATAAGTAGATCTGTTATACACTTAACACAACTGGGAAACTAAAGTTACTTTAAAGTGAATGCTTCAATGAGCAAGAACCTCATTTATTATCTCATTTAGAAAATATATTTGTACTCAGGTCCTTCTGTCATGGAGAGTATTCCAGAAAGCAGGTTTAACAAAATTGATTTCAAAAGTTGATAAACTCTGAAATGGGAAATACTTTTTTTTCTCCATTTTTTTCTCTCCATATTTTCAGTTGCAAAAGAGCTGATCTGAGGTAGTTCAACCAACTCTGAGTATGTTCATTCTGTGTTAAGCGCATGCCTGATGAATATAAAAAGCCATCACCAATGGCACTCCAATGCAACAATTCCTCATGGTAACCTGCTAGAAAAAAAGGGTGTCCTACTTCCAGGTCTCCCAATGGTTGTGCAAGACCAAAAATAATCTTTTTTTTAAAAAATCTCAAATAAACTGGTTAAAGTGTTTTTTATTTTGCATGTATTTAAAATACCTTAAAATTTCAATGTACTGTAGTCTAATCATTAGACTACAGTAAATTGAAATTTGATGATATTTTAGACTGTAATGATTGCATAGCACATCTATTTCTCAAAATTCTCTCCCGGCGTAAGGCTATGTGAATTAATAATTGGCTTTAGCATCGATCGGGTTAACAAGGAAAGGAAAACCCAGTGTCCGACAGCTGTTTCCGGCTCAGCAGGAGGGAAGAGCGGGAAACTAAGAGAAAGAAAACCTGCCAGTGAGCAGGTTAAGTCCACAGAGTCAGTTACCGTGGAAACCAACCTATAGTTTTAGTTACCTCTCTTTGGAACAGAAAACCCAGCGGTTAACAAACTCATAGTTTTCACAAACCCACTTTCTGGAACACTCCCTGGATCTCTTTCTTTGTATCCTTTCTCAGCTTCCTTGGAGGTAGGAGCTAAGAAGTATGGAAGTGAAGCAAGGAAAGGGAGGATGGCAAGGAAAATAATATTAAAGGGAATGACACACAACTAAAATTTAGGAGAGTTGGATCTCTGGTGGTCAGGTTGGTTTGTTTAAGGGAGCTGGTGTGAGGTTCACAGAAGCCAGTGGATGGAGTCCCATGAAAAGAAACAACCAATTGAAATTTTGACATTTTTGTATCATTTTGTAAAAGCCTTTTGTAGCATATTTGTGTGTTTTATTCTCCTTACAAGGATCTAGGTATTTGTGCAGCCACTTGAAGATAATTATCTGACCAAGCTCTGAACAAACTGAAGAAATCACAGCTGCCTTTGGGACATTCTGAATGGATCCATCCACCTATTCAAGCAGAATTACTGTTTATTAGGGAAAAGGGGGGGAGGGAAAGGGTTTAATATCAGCAGGCAGAGGAAAGAATACTGAACACCTGCAATGATGCAGTCTGACTTCACACTCCCTTGTATTGTTAATGGAAGCAAAATGGTAATATACACATATAATGAATGTGAAAACAGCAATGGCAGTAAGGCGATGGGTGCAAGCGCACACTGACTGCTGAGAACACAGAGCTGACTGCTAATTAGGTGGTGTGTGAGTAATACTAACATCTGAATATTAGACCTGTCTTATCCTGCCTGTTTACTTATCCCATCACACATGGTGTATGAAAGATTTGCAGTCCACAATAGGATTGATTTTTCCCCAGACAAAGTGCCACCTCAAGTAGAACAAAGTTGTATTGACAAAGAAAGAGAACATCTACTAATAATGCTATTTGCTTGGCAAGTTGTTAGGAAAGATATCCAATACACCACTTGTTCATAACAATACAAGCTGCCAATATTTGGCAAAATTATTTAACAAAGCATTTACACCAAGATTTGTATTAATATATGGAAGACATTTTTGTGATTTTGGAAATGGTGTGAGACTCTTTTCATGCCCACGGTATTGTCAGGAACACATTTCTCAATAAAAGTCTTTTTTTAACTATGTTTATACACTTAAAATAAATTATCAATGGTTAATCAATGGTTCTTTAAGGGTGCATTAGATCATTAATGGTTCTCAGCCTAGAAAAGTGGTTTACTCTCTATTTCGGATAGAAAAACACTGTTTACACCCTGCATAGGTGGTCTCTCCTGAAGAACAATCAGGAACTATTATGTATAGTTTTAATACTCTTGCAGCCAAATTAAGCTTTTCACTTGCCAAAAATTAACACGAACAATTAATCAGTAAGCTTTCAGCCTTTTCTTGTATGATCAATACAAGATAGTTGACATACTTGGTATAAAATGATATGAAAAAAGAAAATGCTTACACATGTACAGTGATTGTGGGATGATTCCACAGAGAACCTTCCAACCTATCAATCAACAGCTCAAAGACATAAACCCATAGTTATCAAAGTGGGGTCTGTGAAGCATAGCCAATGTGCTGTTCTATTTTTGTTACAGTGGTAAAACATTACAAGAAAAAAAAATTATACCGTACCTGAACAATCTAATCTATATCTATTATAGGCAAATTGATTTTTCTTAGTATGTGATTATTATAAATCAAATACAGAATTTGTCCTCCAATTTGAAGATGTTTTATGCATTTCAAGCTTTAAAGTGTCATTCTATTCTAAAAAAAAAATCATCTGCCAGTAGAAGAATATTTCAAGCTTGAAATTGGCATAAAAAACGTTAGAAAGGTTTAATAATTCTATATTTGTTTTATTATAAACTTATAGTAGGAAATACTAGATAAATTTGACTTTATTCAAAATTCATAAAATTATTATGCCTATAAATAAATGAATGTCAATTTGTGTTTACTTTGTACTGTATTTAATAACAATTATAATAAAATGGGTTCTATGGATGGAAAGTAAGGAAAATACTACTCAGTTCAAGTTTGCCCTGTATTAACAATAGTTAAGTATATTAGAGAGTATTTTGTGCTTATGTAGCCGACAGTATTTTATGGTACGATGAGTAATGAAATCTGTCCCCTATAATTTGAACCAAAAGAAAACACCGTAATAATATGTACATAATATGTACATTGCTAAGCAACAGCATGAATCAAAATGATCCCCTCATTGCCATGTTTTCTACCTGGAGATGGAGGGAGTATCAGGGTCAAGATTTTTCAAAACTAACAATGGATACATGAAATAAATATCTCCAAAACTGAACATAAACAGGCTTAGCATGAACAAAGAGTAAGGGAAATGGAGCAGAAGCAATCTCCATGCTACCTGGAGCTCATGGACAGCTTGATCTGGGACCAATACACCAGCAGATTTAATGGCATTAAGATAAAATGACAGCCAGAGAAAGTGTGACGGAAACAAAGGTTTCACTTCTCCTGAGCCTGCAAAAGTGTTTGCGGAAGCCAAAGAAACACATTTTACACATTTTTTCTTTAAGCAGCTGGTTTGGCTTTTGTGTGTAGGAATGTCTTGCCAGGTATGTCACAGTGTTGAAGAAGCTTTTGCGATTTCAAAGCCTGTTCTCCAAATGATTGAGACTCTATCTTTCAGGGTCTTCATTTCAGAAGAACCTTAGACAGAGACACTTCTTAGTAATGGTGAGAATGACCTGTACAAACTGTACAAAATGATTGTTTTTGTACAAGTGATTTAGCAATAGAACTAACATGTAGTGGAACATAGTTAAAATATAAACCCAAAACATCTAAAAAAAAATGTACTCAAGGTCACAAATTGATCATTGCAGTATTTAGCTAAATATTACGCATAACCTTTTTTTTTTAATGTTAATGTTAATGTGACAAATTAGCAATACATTTCAAGGACTCAAATGTGTTATACATCCACTCTTAGCTTGTACATTTTGTATTTATTCACTTTATAATTATAATTATCCTCAAATGTGTGAACGGCATGTTGGTGGTGAGTCGAGGATGCCAGCATTAACCCTCTGGAGGTGTTATGCACCAGTGAAACATCAGTGAATCATCAAGGAAAGATGCTGTAGCATGGCCTAGTTGTAGCACTGATAATTTGTAAGCGTGTTTGCATGTTTATATGCAGGAAACAGAGAAGGCTGGTGAAAATGACGTTGACAAGTCATTTTCATTAACTTTGTTAGCCCACAGTTTCAAACGGTCAGCTTACATGAAATTGTCCCAGCCTCTCATTAAACCAGTCCAAATGTAAAGAGTGGTTGCCATATAATACATGAAATCCTTACAACTAAAAATGTAAGAATAAATACCTTTGAAGGCATAGCTGTAACAATCAGAAAAGATTATTCTCTGAGTGTGGTGTGTGTGTGCGCACCGTTGACACTGATTATGTAGGCCACACTGCTACAACATTAGCCCAGAGTCTATGATGATCCATTTACCAAATCATTGTGTTTAACAAACCCATCACTAGCCCAACAGCAACAGCAGCCCACAGGGAATATTCTCAGTTCTTCCAATTACTCACTCTGGAATTGTTACTTTGTCATCAACCTGCAGCTAAAGGCTTTGAGGCAGGGAAGATCCAATCCCGAATTCACCTTCACAGCTGAGCTGTCATCCTCAAAAACATGTCACCAATTATTAACCAAAGTTGTCCTGCGAGTTCACTCAACCAACAATTTACCTGCCAAGAAGGGGAAAAAATGATAACCTATTCTGTGGCTTTGTCTTGAAGTGTCTGTATTATTCATACTCAGGGGTGGACAAATCAAAAATTCTTTAGCTGGACCATAATGTGCTTACTCATTCCCATATTTTTGGTTGCCTAAAATGGTAGCTAACAATGTATGACAAGCTAATTAGCTAGTTAAGTTACTTAATACAGACTTAGAGAAATGAGTGAGAATATGATCGTTGTGTTCGCACCCATGCCAAAAAAGCAGAAAGTTGCTAGCCAATATTTCAGCCCTGAGCTGTGTGTGTTGTTGAATTACATTTAAAATGTATTTCTTGAGTCTGGGTAGCATCTTTATTATCTCCTGATATGTTTAAAATCACAAGGTGACTGTGTGTTGTGGTAAATAACAGCTTTGGTGCATTTTCTAGTTGTCCAACCTGCTTGTTCACTGGCAACTCTGAATAAAAAACAGCCCAGATATGAAATCTGCTTGTCCCAGGTGACTAGTCACTGATTTATATGCCAACATGAAATACTTTCAAGTATTTCGAACTTGTTTTCAGCCCTTGTGGTTGCAGCCAAAATGTAGCATTAAAATAATTGTAAAAAAAAAAAAAAAAAAAAAACTCAATGAATCC
>JAQMYM010000005.1:1418272-1435449 GCA_030014255.1 Parauchenoglanis ngamensis | reverse complement strand
GTGTACCCCGCCTCTCACCCGAAGATGCTGGGATTGGCTCCAGCTTCCCCGCGACCCAGACGGATAAAGCGGTATAGTTAATGGATGGATGGATGGATGCTTATGTATATCAGTTTCAACATCTGATATGTTGTCTTTGTTCTATTTTGAATTAAATACAGATTTACATGTTTTGTATATCACCGCATTCTGTTTTTTACATCTTACACAGCATCACCACTTTTTTTAAAACGGGGTTGTGGTATAAGAGAAATAAAACACTTCAGGATGTGCAGTTAACATTAACGCTTTGCTTTAAGGCACACATCACATCTCCACTTAGTTCATTATTTTCTTACAACAGCATGTCCGGTTGTGTTTTATTCTCTTAATAATTACGAACTTAAACATTTTCATTTTCAACATGAAATCTGATCCATGGTTAGCAGAAGCATAAAGTCAGAAAGTAGGCTGTTTCTTTGTGGCACCCCTGTGGAATATTCATATAGATTTCCAATTGGTGTGCAATCCACAATGTACATCACTTCACATGAGTGAGCTTTTGGAAACACCTGCCGAACCTCTGGACCATAAAAGGGCAGAGATGTGAAGGGTGGCAGACAACTCATGCTTAACATAAACATCTGAGTGACAGACAGAGTGACAACCAAAGAGCCAAAGCACCACAGCCACATGATTTGAAGTGCCTTCAAAATAAATATTAAGAAACATTAATGCGAGCACATTTTTAGAACTATTGGCTTGAATGGATAGATTTTAATTCCTGTTTGGCATAATCGACTGGTCTTTTCTTCCAGTCTCACACTTCATCTGAAACTATGCCTCACTTGCCTGTGATCTTCAGTGCATGAGCTTTATCAGAGACAGTTGAATGAACACCACAGCACCGTTCAAAGGTCCAAGATCCTGCAATGCGCTGGGTTTCATTTTTAGCCACTTGCAGCGTTTTCTGATTTCACATTTATTGGCATCAGTCAGGTCTCCTCTTATTGTAGAAAAAAAAATATTGACATAACTTTATTGCAATGTGAAGCTCGCTGAACTTTTTCATTTGTAGCCATTACCACTCTGTGATTCAAACTATTCATTGGTTTCAGCTCATTTTTAGTGAATGGATCAGCTTGCAATTTATTATGTTTGAAATTGGCAGGCTGCTACATATTATACAGATTGTAGTCACTGTTTATTTGAACCAATGACCTATGTATATACACATCATGTAGACTAATTATGTAGTGATCAATCAAATCTGCCACCAATTTAATTAATGATGGTGGTGTTGTGATGACGTCTAGGTAATTAAGATGTTGTTCTGTGCTATTTTGTCATGCACTGATTATGGTGTAGTCAACTAAAAATACTGTTTTTTTCCCTCATGGGTGTAACGATGAGAAAAATGTAAAACACATTATTTTTTAATCCAAATATTATATTTGTATTCAGTTTTAATGCAATTGTTTCTATAGTATTCAGCTACTGTGTGACGTGCATCCAGTTGGCTCAAGAAAGTTTATTCTCATCCATTAATGAAAATATCCCTTCTTGATATTAAGATTCAGCAAGTTATTATTTAAGAATCAGGAGGTATGAAGAAGGCAGGTCACAAAACAGCTCAATTTCCTCAAGCTCACTGTTAATTGCTCTACATGGATTAATTAGTGACCTACAATGCCTCTGTAGTGAGTCTCTCTAGGAAGGTATTACTCACAATTAGCGTTATTATCTGTCTCTATTGGCTGGCTCTATTAGCTGACTCTTGCCCTGGGTTTATAGGCTTAGTTAATTTACGTAAGTTATAAACCTCACAGTTACTGAATTGCAATGGACATAATGAAGTTTATATATATATATGCGTAAATAAGTAAAAATAGATCATTCTCTGAGAAATGAATTTTCTCCTCATGAATGAATGGTGTATGGGTTGTATTTCTGGCATTATTTGGCTAAAGTAATTCAGTCAGTAAACATCCATCCACATCATGTAGCACATTTATACCATGCTGAAGTGTGTTAAAGATTACAGAACCTGGGTCACCGTTTTACAATTACAACTACAGTCTATTTCCTATCTCACTCTCGTTTTTTGAAAGATCCTATAGGCTGCAATGGAAGGGCTCTAATTTAGTCCTACAACCACCCCCTCACCCAGGTTCTGCTCTTATCAGAAAGTACCAGGCATCAGCTCGGCACTTGCTTCCTACACAGTGCCTGCAGAGAGGCCTCGACATGAAGAGTTTGTATCCGTTTGAGAACAAAGTGGAGAGAAAGCACTGAAATCAGCAGAAGAATGTTAGAGAAGCACTCTCAGGAAGAGGCAGTGCTCAGTAAGGGAACGATGTATGTGCTTGGTCCAATATTTTTGCAAACCTAACATAGAGAGACCTGTGAAAAGGCCTCTCTTTTTAAAGAGACTGCAGTGTACTCTAAAACAGTGTGATTTATGGCTTCCACCTGAACTCAAGAGCATGTCTTTATGCATATCAGCCAGTCCTAACACATTCCATTCATCACTTTCTGTACATCTCCATCATCTGCGTCATTAAAAACAGCACCTGACTTACATGTATGTGTATATGACTTGCAAGTGTGTGTGTGTGTGTGTGTGTGCAGAGAGATGTCATACCAGGTATCTTAAAAAAAACCTTTTCAGGTTTTCAACATTGAGCTATATTCAGAGTTGACGACTTTGTCCAGAAAGTGCTGAGATGGGTTATGCAGCTGCCTAAGTCAATTTTCTGGTCTCCATGCTCAATTTATACAAATGTCCTGCATATAGTTCACTCCAAGATTTTAGCAGCTTAGCATCCAGTAGCATCCAGTGTGCCAGTATATTGAAGTATGAGAATTCCTAGTTGTATTTAACAGAATAATCACTTCTAATTTTGGTTTCATTTAACTATATGGCTTCAACCCACATTAGCTTATAAAATAGCACTTGATCCATCCAGTGCATCCTATTATTTAGTTTTTTTTCCATTTTTCACATTTATTGACAGTTACTTATGTGTGTAAAACTTAATGAAGCCACAAGTTACTAAATCAATATCATGAAATTGTGCACAGGATGTAGGTTTTTTTATTACGCTTTTAACTGGCTACTTAATTAACTATATTGGGTGATTATTAACATCATATTTATGTATATAATACTGACTTTTTGTATATTTACAGGCCAAAGCATACATTTTACCTTGACATATTGAAGTTACAACAAATGATCAGATAGTGGCATTTAACTTGACAGCTCCTTGCATGAGCCGATATCACTCAAGCGAGGAGCTGTGTTAAATCCTCTCTACACTGAATGCAGCCCATAGAGCATGTAACACAACATCCATTGACTTAAGTTAAACATAAAAAATAACTCAGTTATGCCAAGTTATGACATTTAATCTGAATGCAAAATATTGGCTTCATTGCTTTATACTTGTATCAAACACATTTGGTGAATTCTGGATCTTACTGCAGCACAATTAATTGCTGAAGAACACACACCTTCACAAGGATTGCGAATGTTGTATTAATTTGACAAGTATATAGCATTTCAGTATTGAAAGTAAATTGCATAAAATAAGAGCACTGAAACACAGGACCGAAGAGACAAAGCCTTCAAATTTGTGTATAATTTATTTCAGCAACCAAAAGTTTCCTGTAAGAGTTGAGGCTGTTGCTGCATTTTTAGTGTATTAGTTCCACGCTCACGGTTTTGTTATGTTGATTCCCAGAGACAGAAAACTTAAGCAGCTTTTTCCTAGATCAGTGCTGCTTCCTGCTCAGGAATTTTTGTTACACTGAGCACAGTGCAGTGAAAAAACATGTCCCACTTTTGAAACAGTTGCACAGTCATTTAAATAACATTGGCTCTGTTTTAGAAGGATTAAAAATGGCAGGTCTTCTATAAGTGATTAATTGTAAAATAAATCACTCAAAAACTGAGCAATCCCCTAGTAATGATTGATGAAATCCTATTGAGGTATGACAGAGGCCCTTTAATGTCTTGTGAATCCAGTTACAGGAAATTTCAACCTGTGATTTGTTGTAATACCCAAGCTTAAAAATAATACAAGGATGAAAATTGCTAATCTGTGAATAATAGAGGCTTTAGATATTCATGCATATATCAAAATGAGATGAATGCTAATACACTGTATGAACTTGATCTCATTACTGCTTCAATGAGCTTGAACCATTTATTCTCTAGCATATAAATTGATACAGAATTGATTAACAAACAACAACACAATGCTTCATTAAGCTCTGAATGTAAATGTATTATAAAATGGCTTTTAATTAAGAGATATTTGGATATAGGAAATCACTTCCTAAGGTCTCTACAGGAGTAGTGATAGAAGTTGAAAGATAAAGATGAGCAGATTTTAGAGGAGCTGGGAAGGCGAAGGAGAACAGGGATCAAATGGAGCTAAGACTGTGACTGCCTAAGGGAATAATACTAGCAGAATGTGAAGAATAGTACAGATCTATCTATGACAACATTTCAATGGCCCTCAAACCCCTATTGCCATGTCATGCTATTAACACAAAGGATATACCGTACATAAGACACAGGTAGGACATTCTACTCCTTTTAGAAGCTAGAGTGATTTATAATGGTCATCTGTGATCTATGTTTTTATTGATTTTGAAGTATGGTGCATAGAGTAATATGTGGATATTTGCTTTATGCAAATCTGATTTTTTTAGGTAAACTTAACAAGTCAACATACACATGATAAGCCACTATACTTTAGCTGCCATACACTCAATAAGCCACCATACAAATCCAAGCAAACAATGGAAGCTGGGATGACTTCCACACACCTGCAAAACAAATATTCAAAGATAAGTCAATTACAACAGTCATTATATGTGGTATGTCATTCCACCGAGTACCCGAAAACACACCTCGTTTAATACCACAGGTTTGAACTTATTGGATTTCTGAATGTGTCATGTTGTATGTGGCTTCTAGATATTACTATTGATTCTTTTCACTCAGATTTTTCCTGTACATTCTCACATGACATTAATAACTGAAGGGTATAAAATGTACACAAGGAAACATTCTTTAATTTACTGGAACTTTATTTTATTTCCTGAAGGGTAAACAGTCGTATGAATGATCATGGTCTGTTGCACATTGCTAAATGGTTGACCTTTAGAAATACTGTAAAACACCACTTAAAAGTCACATTAAAGGATAAATAAAAAAAAACTAAACATTTTTCAATTTTTCCTGTGCCAACATTTGCCTCACTTTACACACACACACAAGTGTATATATATATATATATATATACACTGCTTGTCCAAAAAAAAGTCACACTAATATTTCCTTGGACTGCCTTTACCTTTGATTATGGCACGCATTCGCTGTGGCATCGTTTCGATGAGCTTCTGCAATGTCACAATATTTATTTCCATCCAGAGTTGCATTAATTTTTTGCCCACATCTTGTAGAGATGATGGGACAGTCGGACCGCTGCGCAAATTCTTTTCCAGATCATCCCAAAAATTCTCAATGGGGTTAAAGTCTGGACTTTGAGGTAGTCAGATGACCTCATTCTTTGGGCACATAACGTTACTGAACCTCGACCTGATCAACTGCAGTAACCCCAGATCATAGCACTGCCTCCATAGGCTTGTAAAGGTAGGCACTAGGCACGATGGCTGCATGTCTTCATGCACCTCTCTTCTTACCCTGATGTGCCCATCACTCTGGAACAGGGTAAACCTGGACTCATCAGACCACATGACCTTCTTACATTGCTCCAGAGTCCAATCTTTATGCTCCCCAGCAAATTGAAGCCTTATTTTCCGATTAGCCTCACTGATCAGTGGTTTTCTTAAGGCTACACAGCTGTTCAGTCCCAATCCCTTGAGTTCCCTTCGCATTGTGCATGTGGAAATGCTCTTACTGTCACTATTGAACATAGCCGTGAGTTCAGCTGTTGATTTTTTTTACGATTTGATTTCACCAAACGTTTCAGTGATCGCCGAACACAATCATTAAAGATTTTTTTCCGACCACATTTCTTCCATGAAGATGATGGTTCCCCACTATCCTTCTAGTTTTTAATAATGCGTTGGACAGTTCTTAACCCAATTTTAGTAGTTTCAGCAATCTCTATATAAATTCTCCTCTCCCTGTATCTTAGCTGTTCCTAGAACTGCACATTTCTGGACAGAGACCTCAGTTGTTGTACCTGGAATCTGTTGGAGCTACTCTCCAAGTTTGGGAGTCATAGCCCATAATGTTCCTGTTACTACTGGAACCACTTTGGACTTCACCTTCCACATCTGTTCCAGTTGTTCCTTTAGGCCTTTGTACTTTTCGATCTCCTCATGCTCCTTCTTCCTGATGTTACTGTCAGCTGGGATTGCCACATCTATCACTACTGCTGTTTTCTGATCCTTATAAACCACCACTATGTCTGGTTGGTCGGCCAGCAGCTGCTTATCTGTCTGGAACTTGAAATCCCATGGGATCTTAGCTCTGTTGTTCTCAAACAACTTTTGGTGGTGTCTCCCATCGGGACTTGGGAACTTATAGCCCAAACTTGGCGCAGATGTTTCTGTACACTATCCCTGCCAGTTGGTTATGCCTTTCAGTATATGCTGTTCCAGCTTGCATCTTGCACCCAGCTATTATGTGCTATTACAGTCTCAGGGGCATCTTTGCACAGCCTGCACCTTGGGTCCTGCCTACTGTGGTAGACCCCTGCCTCTACAGATCTGGTGATTAGGGCCTGTTCTTGCACTGCCATGATCAGAGCCTGTGCTTTTCCTAGCCACTGGTAGGATTTCCTGAGGTCAGCCACTTCCACTATCTCCCTGTAGTACATCCAATGGAGGAGCTTGGTCTTCCACGATGCTTTTTCTTCCTCCTTACCATCCTCTGCTTTCTGCTGCCTGAGGTACTCTTTCATCAGTTTGTCCTGAGGGGCCATCTTCTTGATATATTCACAGATGTTCCTTGTTTCATTCTGGATAGTGGCTCTGACACTCACTAACCCTTACTCCCTTTCTCTTCATTGCTCATAGAGTTTCAGGGAGCTGGACTTCAGGTGGAACACCCCATGCATCATGAGGAGTTTGTGTCTTGACATCAGTGGCATCTATTTCATCCTGTGGCCAGTTCACTATTCCGGCTGGGTATCTGATGGCCTTTAGGGTATACATGTTGATGGCTTGGAACTTACATTTCTAATGTAATGTTTTATTCCACTTCACTACTTCCCTCTCTTGGCCACCATGCATCCACATTTATCCAGTCTGAACATCCCATTGTCCTCACTGTAGATTCTGGTGAGGTGGATCAGTGAGTCGATGTCTTGCTCACTTTTAGCACACAGCTTGATGTTATCCATATACAGGAGGTGGCTGATGGTTACTCCACTTCTGAACTTGTTTCCATATCCACTCTTTGTTTTGCTGTGGCTGAGGGGCTTCAGGCCTTTGCAGCAACCCTAATTTTTTTGTATAGTAAATATGACTTCAAGAATAAATTAAATAAAGACAATATTTGGTGTGAAAACCCTTTTTTGTAAATAGTAGTACCGGTTTTATAAGGAAATGAGCTGATAAGTTTTACTGAGCATCTTGGAGAATCTGCCAAACTCTGACTGTTGCACCTGCTTCTTTTTTTGTAGCAAAATCCAGGAGCCTTCATTGTGTTTGTTTGTTTTTTTTTGTCTGAAAAGTGGTCTCTTATGTAATATTTTGCTTTCTTTACTGGCATACAAATGTTTTTCAAATGCAATTTATTTTTTGGGAAAAGTAAGGTTTGGAAATCTAAAATGTTTTTGTACTGACTCAATGAGGCAGAATTCATAAAATAAATATTTATAACAAAGTTTGTACTAAAAAATAGGCTCAAGATTTTGCACATTAGGCCTACTGCATAGATTTGCCTAATATAGCCTATTTGGCTATATAGATATGCACATTCTGTAGTGTTAAATCCACTCTACTATGCTGACGTATATTTTGTCCCAATCTTTGCAATGTTAATCATTTGCTTAAGTGTTTATAATACATCTCGGACGCAGAGTTAAAATAACTCTATGCATAGTTAAAAATGAACTCTGCTTAACTTAGCACATGGTTTCATAACTCTGTAGGAGTTGAATCTCCAACACTTCTCAATGACACCAAATCTCTTACGCAGTTGATTCCTTAAGTGATAAACCTTATTTTTACCATGAGTCATAGTCAACTCTATATTTAACACTTTTGGTTAACACCAGATAATCAGCTCTAAGAGTCACTCCTGAGCTACCTGTGCTACCATTTGCTCATTAATGCTCATTTCTGAAAGTAAACTGTTGAAAAAACCCTGGAAACAGGGAAATTCACTTGCATATTGTTCTTGTATGCAAAGATAAAATCATGAAATATGTAATGTTTGATATATAAAATTCAAACTATTGATTTTTACTATAAACTTTCCATAATCTTCTGTTTGTAGCCCTTAACATTGAGTAGAACAACATAAACATAATTCTGTAAAAACTGTCTGCAAGTTTACCAAGACTTAAATGTTAAAGGAATTCAAATTAAAAAGCTATTCCATACTAAGTTAATTTATCTATCTGTTTATTTCATGCAAATTTCCTGAACAATTGTTGAAACCATTAAAAGCTTAATGTTTTGCAATTTTGGATTTGGCCCTTTTATTGCACAGGCATGTACAGAAGCGAGAGAGCGAGAGAGCGAGAGAGTGTGTGAGGTCTAGCAAAAATTAGCAGTCATGGCAGACAGAATGACCCAGTCAACACTGTCTTGTTGGCAGCAGATTTGGCTGCCCCTGCCTGTCCATCTTCATCTCTGTCCTTTCATCTTTTGTCAATTGAATGCGAGAAGTGGTGAGAAATAGCAACTTGGCATGACACTGAATGCGGAATTCAATCTTTGAAACAATATAAAAAAATAAATTAGATTTCCCATTGCAAACATCTCTATGTGCTTCCAAGTCATACTGCAGAGGTACTGGGGGGAAATACCATCCAGACGAGTACAAATTAAAGGAAAAAACAAATAAAAGAAAAATGACATATTTCCTAACCCAGCTTCATGATACTGAGCGTATGCATGCACTTTTAACTTGAAAAGCATAAACTTGAAACAGTAAAAAATACATGACATGAATACATTATGTATTCAGAAACATTTAATATCATTAAAATAACTTGATTGTCCATAATAATAAGGCAAAATGATGAGTCAGATATCAGTAAGTCCTGTATCTATTTGGTTCTCTTCATCTCCTTGTTTCTCACTTGCATGAAATTTGAAGCAGAGCTCTACTTACAAATTGGTTTTTACACTCTACAAATCTATGGACTGCCATGAAGCAGGCTATCAACTGATTCCCAACATATCAAAATTATGTTTACCTACCCTTTAATTCAGTCAACAGAGTCCAGATGAACTAAATTTGAAAAAAAAATATGCTAGGATTGGGACTAAGAGCTATAAACAAGAAAATGAAAGAAGTAAAGTAAAAGAACCAAGTATAGTATGATAGTACAAAGTAATGAAGAATACACAATACACAAGTGCTGTCAGGGGAAAATAATCAGCAATTAGGAAGTGTAATGTGATCTGAGGCAAAGTGGACTTACCCTTACAACCCCAAAGTTGTAACGCCAAAATGTTTTATTTCCTCTGAATATTACAGCAATTTTCCACCAATTTAATTTTTTTTTTTATTTCTTAAAGAACATTGTATAGTTATATTAAAGGTGAAACAAGTTCATTCCTGTTATGACTTACAGTACCAGTCAAAAGTTTGGACACACCTTCTAATTCAAAGTTTTTTTGTTTTTCTATTGCTTAAAAAACACTTCATATCTTAAAGTAATGATGAACCATTGTTTCTCTTTACTTTATTAAACACTCATACACTCAACAGCCCTTTTTTCTCTCTAATATTAATAAGACAAAAATAGTTAAAAACCACAAACACTCTACTGGTAGTGCTACTGTCCTAACCCTAACCCTACAAGTATCTCTACTAACCCTAACCTTGTTACAGAAAATTAACCAACACCTTCTGATCAATCATAATTGAGCACTCAACAGAACAGTCCTATAATTATTTATAAATCCTGATGTGTGTGTGGTAGATGACGCACACACTTTCCATGGCATGTTTTGTGTATATGCAGTGTTTGTAAATGAGGCTTTTGGTCCTTATCCTTAAGCCTATATCAGATGGGTGGTAATAATTTGAAATATTGAAATGGAATTGACTTTCACATCTCTGGATGGAGAAATATGTAATATGTTTGTACAGCTGTATAAAATACCAAAATAAATATTTTGTTTCATAAAATGCTTCTGAATGAAGTTGAATGTGTATAGATGAATAAACAGATAACTGCTAGGAGGGATAGAACTAGAAGAATCGAATCTATTTGAGGACACTGACCTTTTTAACGACTCTGTAGAGATCAATGAGCGTAACATTTTTTTTTTTTTTTTTTTTTTTACTGGCAGTCTGTGACATTTAAATTTTAGATAAACAAGCCTGAAGCCTTGTGAGAACTAACAAAAAAGTTAAATCAATTAATGGCACACAAATCTGAAGGCATTTTAAATGAGTAATGGATATTGCAAGAACTGTTTTTTTTTTTTGTCAAAATAGACAATTGAGGAAAATATCCTGAATCTGCAGTGAAGAAACTGTCATCAAATAGACTCAATCCCAGAAGGTGTGAGCAAGCATGTTATTAGAGTCCACATTTCCGGAGCTTGAGGTGCACTGAGATTTAAACACCACATAGGAGCTGTGTGGTCCACATACAAACCTCAAGTCCATTCTTATCAGCAAGAGAATCTGAGCTGACTCTGTGTCAACTCAATTACCTTTGACTGAATTGGGAAAAAGGAGCTGTCTTTACTTTTACATCACACCAAATATTAAGTTAAAAGAATAAATCATTTTTTGAAGCGTTTTTTTTTTCCTGTAATGCATCACAGTGACCTACTTTCCAAACAAACCAAACTATAGACATTCGAACCACGCTTAGAGTCTTGAGATTTAATAATTCTCAAGACAATTGTAACAAATAACGTTTCTACGACAGTGACGTTGAACCCTCAAAGCTAATAGGTTAGAAGGTGTCGATTAATTTTTTTTAATATTATGGCTGAGACAGAAATGCCAGCTGTAAGGCAACACACAGGTTTATATTAAAGTGGTCATTCAAATATGGTGTCACTTGTTTAATGACAGCTTCTTCCTTCACAGGGACTTGAAGAGTAGACATCCTACATAATCAAATAATCCATACAGAAAAAAATTTACATTTGAAATATATCTAAATATTCAACATTGGCCCAAGAAATATATTCTAGTGAAATGTCCAGCTTTACCTGTCAATGTGTTTACTAATTAACTTTAACCACAACCCTAACCCCATCTCTAACCCTAACCCTAACTTCTGAGGCTGAAACATATAAAGCTGAAGAAGGACTTTCTTCAGTTAATTTCATGACTATATATTTTGTCTTCTATCCATCCATCCATTATCTATACCGCTTGTCCGTCAGGGTTGTGGGTGAGCTGGAACCAATCCCAGCTGATTTCAGGCAATTAGTGTCTCTAATGTCAGTGCTTTGTCACAGTCAGCCAAGTTCCATCTGAGGAAAGTAATCAAGACAGGCGACTCTGCACTTACCAGATTCTTGGTAACATGAGATGCTGCTTTTTATCCTATTGATCTCAAGAGAGAGAAAAAAGTATGTCACTGTTTAAAAAATGTAATCAATGCCAAATTGCTGTTACATAAGATGAATTAAACACTTTGGGATGTGTTGTTATAGGAATAAAATCACACTATTCCAGCCCATCACTGATAAGTGTCATATAAGAGAAAGCCTGGTCATGTTTTATTTTTTGCTTACTGATATTAACTGTATATTTTAAGCATTTCCAGATAAATATAATGCATATACTGTATGTTCTGGTGAAACCTGAGGGCTAAAATAATTGAGGACACTGGAGCGAGCATGATTATTTATTTATATATTTATTTATTGCTCCATGAGTTTCAGCACATGTAGCTGCATTTCAGGATGAAATTTAAACATAACAGAACCCAAAAACTGCACACTTGCCAACAGGCTTTGCAAAATGTGGTCATTTTCTGCTAAGAGCCGGCTCTCTTTCTTGTGAAACACACAGGATGCATCCTAATCATTACACACAGGTGTACTCACTCATTAACCACTTCTCTGTGATTCTTCCTCCCATTCATAGCCAGCACTGGTCCACACCCCTACTGCCACAATCACTCTCACAAGACACTCCAAAAAGTATCTCTAGTCTCTGACCTCGAGAAGTATGTCACGGTGATGATACTAAAATTAGATGTATTTTAAGTCACCACTTCACCTCTGTGGTTCATCCTGAGGAGATTTGTAATTACAACTTTTAATAGGAAAAGCTCAAGCACCCCAAGATAAGGGCTTATCATATTACTCCATGTTGCTTTTATGTGATCCTTGCTCTGCAGTTCAATACCTGTCCACTTATCTGGTCCTCACAAATTGAGAGGGTTTGATGTGTTAAATACCTTGTCTATCGCCTCTTCCAGTGAGACTGGGTCTGTAAAAATGTTTTTTTTTTTTTTTTTTACGTGCTAGTGGAGCCGTTTACACAACTTATTTAAAACAGTTTAAATAAAGGTCAGAATCAGGTTTGATGAAATGCAGGATGTTCACGAGAACTGCTAAAACTTATGAAGAGAATGCAAGAAAACAAATAATAGCTTTGTGAGAGCCTGTTGAATCTGTGGCTTAACAATGTAATTGTTTTCTTTGCTAACACGGCTGTAACACCATAACTAGGCTGTGTTCAGGATGCATTTTCTGTTGTGTTTGCTAACGATTTGTTAGCTAAAATAGTGTTTATTGAATGCCTTGTTACTCGCAAAACTTCCTGCATATGTGCTGTGCAACCCCTTCTCACTCCTGTGGCAAACACTGGAGCTTGGTGGATTTCTTGAAAGGTTTTTGTAACCAATCTAATTTATATTAACATGGGATTGGAACTTGTAGTGTTCAGGGAATGCAATATAGTGCAAGCATCTGAGGTTGAAAACTTCCTAGAATTCGTTCCCATGCTAGTTTCAGTCAAATCGATGAAAATGATGCTGCCTTCATATACTCTCATGGTAAATATGAGTTGTAAATTTTCTGGTAAATACGAGTTGCTCACGAACGCCTTCCTCAACTTGTAACCTCGAGCACGTGAAGGCAGCATTACTTCTTTGTCCACCATCTTGTGTGTTACTGGCTAGCTACTTCTAGAGTGTTTGTTCTGTTAGCTAACACTCTGTGCTTACAAAGTCTAACTTTTTTCTTTTAGCTTTTGCTAGGCTAACATAATGGTAGTGCCATTGAACGCACCCCAGATAAACAGCACAGGCTGTCAATATTCAATAAGTAATAAAGTCTTGAATATCTCCGTTTTCAGCAAGTAGTACAAAATGTCTGCAAATGTTTAAATCATATAAAGCTAATGTTGCTATAGCAAATGAGGCTGTAAAGCCTGTCATGTTTTTTTGTAATTTCTAGCTTGCTAATTGTGATGTCCTAAGACATATATATGAGAAAAAGTGAAGGGTTTTCCCAAGCTTCCACAACAACATTATCATCTAACATCATGACTTTACTTGACACTGTGCTGGGGGCCATTTTCAGTGTGTAGGACACTAGCAGTATTGTTTAAGATGAGCAAAATGATATTCATTTTAGGGATCATCATCATTAGATACTATTGCTGTGACATACCATATTTTCAGCCTAAATGGCACAGCTAAAAATCTTCAAATAGATACATTAGTTATTAACATGATCGGGAACATTGCCTAGCCCCTGGATTTATGTCACTCTGAAGGCAGCAAACACAAAAACAATCATGTGAGCATGCAAACAGGATAGGCTTTATGTTTTCACTGCATGAAACATTTAAGACATTTATGAAATATGTTTTTTCTTAACAAAGCCTTTTCAAGTCTATTAGCACCCTCCTAGCGCACACACACACACACACACACACACTTCCACCAGCCCTGTATAAACCATTTAAAGCTTGAAAAATGACATGCAGTGAATAAGCTCATTCCAGCATGGGGGATGAGAGAGGCAAGAATATTGATGGGAATGTTACGTGCTTTATTTTGTAAACCCCTGCTATTCCACAGTCTAATGCTCTCCTGCTGAACTCGAAGCAGAACATGGAGTATTACAGAATTTCAAGCTGTATAGTTCATCTCCTGCTCCTGCAGTGTCTTTGGAAAAACTTCTATTTGTGCAGAATATAAATATATAAAGTATATAAATGCCTCGTCTCATACTCAAACCATATTCGTGGTATAATTTATAACCTTCTTTAGCACTTTCATTGCTTGTCTCAATGAATTACTGGCCAATTTTCTATACTCTCTGTGCCGCTACAGAGAACTCCATCTTATTTTCTTTGCACATCTCTGCAGCTTCTAGATAGAGACATGACAAACATGACATTTTCACCAAATCACCGTATGAGCCCACGACACGTGTCTTTGTGCAGTCTCCAGAAATATCAAACACAGATATGTAAAGCAGGCGCTGAAGAAAGAAAACAGAACACTGATTCTTGACATGAAATCAAAGACAGGATTTCACTCACAACCTTCAATGAGAGAGAAGGGGTCTTGAGAGTGGCAAAGATTTATTCCTCCATGTCATGTTGTGGATATGAAGTGAGCAGGTGCAGCTGGTGTTGCTCTGATTGCCAACGTCATCTTGCCGAATTGTAATTATCTCACTGCTTGAATTCTTGGCATGCCAAAATGGCTATCTGGAAAATTATTTTGAAGGAGAATCTGGGCAAATGCATAAGCACAAGGTGAGTGGATGACTTGCATGAGGATTCGAGTGTATACGCAAACCAAGCACTACTACAAAACAGTTTTTATTTCCAACTGCAATACAAGACGCTTTAACAAGTAATAACGTTGTGATGGGAATAGCATTAGTCAGTAATGAATGACATGCAATTTTTTCATTATAGTTATGTATCAAAGAATGAAATAAGCTATCTGAGGAAATTCTTCTTAGCTAGCAAGGTTTTAGACATCATTAGGAAGACTGTATTTACCACTGTGTTTGTTAAATTGACTCAAATTTTATTTGTCACATACACAATCATACATGGTACCACATGCAGTGAAATGTATTTGCAGTGCCCGACCCTAAACACTAAAATAGAATACAAAATAAAAATAGAGGATAAGTATAAAATATAATAAAAAGAAATGTAGATATAGAAGGATCTAAAGATATAAAAGATATGAAACTATATAAAAGATATGCAAATGTGAGATGATATAGGGATAGAAAAGATATGAAATGTAAGCTGTAAATATAAAATATAAGCTGTCAATAGAAATATGTACAATGGAATGGAATGTGCTATCAAATGGGATAGAAAAATGGAATAGTAAATGGAATAAAATGTGCAGAAATGTGCAGTTACAGCAGCATGACGACCAATTTTAATTTAGGTGAAAAGTACATTTTAGTGCAGTTCAGAGTGTGTGTGTGTGTGTGTATGTGTGTGCGTGAGGGGGTGGGAGCGATCTGAGTCCAGTCCTAGGTGGTGTTCTGGTTCCAAGCCCGAACAGCCTGAGGGAAGAAGCTCCTTTTCATTCTCTCTGTGTTGGCCTTGAGGGAGCAAAGACGCTTCCCTGACCTCAACAGGGCGAAGAGTCCATTGCTGGGATGGCTGAGGTCTTTCATTATCTTCCTGGCTTTGGTCTGGCACCGCTTGGTGTAGATGGACTGCAGGTCAGGGAGCTCAGTACAGATGGTGCGTTCGGCCAATCGCACCACTCTTTAGAGAGCTCGTCTGTCCTGCTTGGTGCAGGACATTTCTTGTGTAAATGCTTTTTTTTTTTTTTAAAGTTAACACTTTTTGGTCACCCTCAGTTGTGTGTATCAGTCTTGTCCATCTTTCTGAGCAGTGCTTGTGACTGTGTGTGTGTGTGTTTGTGTTTATTCAGTCCTTGTGTGGGTTAGGATGTGGTAAAATGTGTGCTTTCACTCTTCACCTCCACTCAGACCTCAAGAGCTGTGAGAGTAAGCATCATTATGATCCTAAAATGACAGGTTCCTTAATCATAATCTTTTAAAAGCCTCCACCATTTCAAAGCACACTTTAAACCTAAAACAAAAAAACAGTCATTAACTCTTCAAATTCAGTCCAGTTGTAAAATGCCATGTTGGCAGTTGTCGTGGACCAGAAATGACCCATTGCTTATTTGACTTGATCAGGGTTGGTTTCCTGTCACACCAGCTCCATTACCCCAGTTTAGTTTGACCTCAGATGGGTTCTAAGCTTAGTTTTACTTCATTATGTAGGATTTAGGAGGATCTACTGGCAGAAATAGAATATAATATTCATAAGTATGTTTTCATTAGTGTATAATTACCTGTAACTACAAGTCGTTTTCATAAGCTTAGAATGAGGCCTTTATATCTACATAGGGAGCGGGTCCACCTCTACAGAGCCGCCATGTTTTAATGCCGCTTCAGTAGTCCAGAACGGACAAACCACTAGAGAGCCCCTTCGACATTTTGCAGCATAAATCCAGAAGGAAGCAACAGAAGGAAGATGAATGAGAAGGAAGGAAGACAAGGTAGAAGAAAGAAGAGGAATCAGTGTTTGTTGGTGCTGGATAACTAGCTTGAAAAATGGAGGATCATACTTATTATTTAGCATGAGGAAAAGCAAAGAAGTGTGAATGTAAGTACTTGAAAGTACACTACAGGCACCTGACAGCCAACATAGGTTCTAACGTACACTTGGAAAGTGGGGAGTAAGGGAGGGGCATTCAGGAGGTTGAATCCCACATAGTGGACCTTTAATATCCTGCATTATTATTTAGGTATTCATCTTGACCCATATTATTAGGGTAATAACTGATACAGATACTATGGTTTAGGTCAAGAGATTGACTGTCACCATGGCATGGTTTGAGTATTTCAGACACTGCTGATCCTCTGGGATTTTCACATAAATCAGTCTCCAGAGTTTCTCGCACAGAAAGTGGTTAGCACTGTTGCCTCACAGCAAGAAGGTCCTGGGTTCGATCCCCGGGTCACCCAGGGCGCCTTTCTGTGTG
>JAQMYM010000005.1:1393353-1414166 GCA_030014255.1 Parauchenoglanis ngamensis | reverse complement strand
GCACAGAAAGGCACCCTGGGTGACCCGGGGATCGAACCCAGGACCTTCTTGCTGTGAGGCACCACCGTGCCGCCCTAATTTTATTATATAGCATAGAAAAATTGTCGATATGCCCATTAGACTATCAGATTTTTATGATGCTACCTTTGTTAATCAGATATATCTCCAGTGTGAAATAACTGTAGTTTGGAAGAAAGATATAACATGAAGCTTTTCCTTCTTCCTAGGTAACTTCCTTTAAATTCGCATCTCTCTCTCACCTCTAGTGACCGTTTCCGTACCCACTACCTCCCCATCTCCTCCCTACCATTCACCATCTCCTATTCTGAACTATTCAGGGAGGCCTGAATATCTAGCACAAAGCATAAGCTACCTAGAACCAGTTCTTAGATATTTTTCCTTCTTTTATAGTTCTACAGTCACACTTCAAGTATATGTTGGCATGATCTGCACTTTTTAAAATTACTCCATTTTTGTGTAATGATTTCACATGGCACAGTGTGCTAGTATTTTCATATTCAGTGACTACTTTTTCCCAGTCAGTGGTGCAAGGTGGGACAATTCACTCCAAATGGGACACCAGTACAACACTAGCTCCTTGCACACATGCATTTACTCACTTATTCATAACAAGTTAGGCAATGTAGTATAGCCAGTCCACCTGCATGCATGTTTTTGGATAGTTGGAGGAAACTGGCATGAACATGTGGGGAGAACGTGCACTTACCATGCACTAAACATGAGACCCTGTCCTGGCTAGGTTTCTTATCATTTTATCAAACATTTGTATAGTAGGTTACATATTCATTTTAATTCATAGCTACAATTTACCTGTTACCAGTCTTGGGATTATCTCTGTTGGTGATATGGTGGTGAAACAATAGTAAAATATATAGTGCTGAAATAATTTTTAGTATATTATATAGTATAAAGATTTCCTAGTATTTGTGAGATATTCCCAACTTTTTATTCGGTAAAAATCAAAAGTACAATTGCAATTTGGTCTTCATTTTTTTTTTACATTCTGCAGTAACCTAAGATATCAGTAAATACACAGCTGCAGTGCTTTGGACACCAGTGTGTGAAATGTCAGACACTGAGAGAAAGACATCGGAAAATGAACATTACCCTCCAGCAATTTCAAGGAAAAAAATGAATAGCTGTTGCTGAGAAATGTGTGTGGGTTTTTTTCAAGACTGGTAAGATGATTTCCCCTTTCACGCACTGCAACGTCCTCATAGTGAGCGAGATGGATAGCTTTACTCCAGCACTGCGTTCTCTTGCCGTAAGCATCCCATCACTGTTGTTCTCTAAATTTCACTTTTTTTTTCAGGGTCATCAGTCTGCACTCACACCTCAGTATCCCACCAGATGCTCACAGTGATAGCAATCTAGGAGATAAATGCAACATTCAGGCTCATGAACTAATTAGTGCTTAAAGCAAGTGCCAGTATTCAGAGCTCAAATCATGACTATCGTAACCGATCAGAGTAATATCATTTTACAACATCTGGAATGTGTGGTGTCAGGTTTGCTCCGTGGTGGCAGTTTTATTCTCACAGCTCCTGAGATGAAACAACAGTGAAAGTGAGCCAGTAAAACCCTTTTACATGTCCAGTGAACTAGCTCACTGAACATCACAGCATAGACTGATTTTGGTCTGCGGAGATTGCAGCCAGTACCTGGGATTTAACACTTTAATTAATAAATGTAATACACCAAATCCAATTTGGAGCACTACTGCACTCCTGACTGTCAATAAGTCATCCAATTCCATTTAAAAAATTTTGCAACAGTATCACAAATGAAAAAATAGGAAAAATGCAATTATCACTCAATTAGCTTTAGCAGTCCAAAAAATGTTAATGTAATGTAGTCATTAAAGTCTATGGCTGGAACGTGGCACTGATAATGGTAGCTGGAGTAACTGAGAGTGCGATTGTGTGATGCATTTATTTATTTATAGATATTTTAATATTTTTACTTCCCATTTTCAACATCATTCACTGCAGTAATACATATCAATTCAATTCAGTTTGATTTGGGTAACATTTTTAACAAAAGACATTGTCCCAAAGTAGCTTTAGAGAAATCTGAATGTAGATTTAGACCCCTATGAGCAAGCTAGAGGTGACATGGGAAAGGATAAACTCCCTGAGGGTATCCCTTTGGGTATTGGTTCTTGGGGAATTTATTCTACCCCAACACCTGATCTTGAATGGTTAAGTTACCCCCTCCAAACCACTTGGTCTCCCTGATCTGTGTTTATTGCTTACTGAGAAAGGCAGCTAAAAGACACATCAAAGGGGATGGTATTGTAGAAATGATCATGACCAACATGTATAAGCCTCTGCATTCTTCCACTAAGCTAAACTAAGCTATGCAAATATAAAGTGGACAAGAAACAGATCTCTATTAGATATATACTGTAAATGTGGCAGCTGGATCTCATTTTATCCTTGATTGAAAAATACACCACTCCCATGCCTTTTATTTGGCAATAACCGAAATGAAAATGACTAATGAAACAATAACTAAAACTAAATGATCGTTTCCTCTCGAAAAAATTGGTGAGAATTCACCCAACTAACTAAACCTAGATTTCACTCAGAATTAAATGTCTGATAAAGTGCTGACAGAAAGCCTTTTTAACCAAACTATTAACTTAACCAAGCTATTAAGCTTTGCTACTCTGATAATGCTACTCGGATAGTAGTACTCTTCCAACCTCATGGCACCAGGAGTTCATGGCTATGGTGAAAATAAATCAAGGGGGTTATAAATGTACCTGGAAGTAAATATTATAAACAAATGTTTTCCTGAGGTTTTTTTTTTTGCCAGCATTAGACACTACCCAGCTGTCATTTTTATTCTTAACCTCACCAAATGGGTAGTCGAAGTCATTAAGGAGCACACCTATGAGATCAGTGCCCTCTTTGGTCTCATTTAAAAGGATAAATAGTTTAAGCAGTGAGATTTTTCTTATTGCAGAAACACACCCTGCATAGTTAGACCACCTAAGATCTATTTCTTTGACCTCCTTGTTGGCTATAATTGCTTAAAATCCTCTTAAGGATATCGTCAGCTAGTCATGTCCTTGGCAAGGAGGTTAATGCTTTGTTTAAAATATGAACAATCCTGGCTTCATATGCTTTCTGGTAGCCAGTGACTATAGGGTGAGGCCTATACTAGTCTTTTGGATTTGTGAAAATAAAAAAATGTGCTACCATGGTGCATTGTCAATACATGAGTTGTATTGTGGGGATGTCTTTCTGGAAAAGGGGCTGTTGCACTTAAAAGTATAGATGGCATAATGAGGAAGGAGAAATATCTAGAAATACTGAAGCATCATTGCAAGACAGCCAGAATGTTATAATCTGATCCCAAGCATACCACCAAAGTTCAAACAAAGGGAAAGTATTTTAGTGGCCATCAATTAGCCCTTTTCCAGAATTCCATAGCATACTTGTGGACCGAACTGATGCAGCATATTTAAACACTCTGGGAAAGTATTGTGAGAAGCTTATGGAAACTACTCTAAGAGTTTGATTCAAGTTCAAGCAATTAAAAGGCAATGCCACCAAATATTAAGTGTATGCAAACTTTTAAACCTCTAAAAAGCTGATATAGTACATAAAAGCTGAAATAAATCTGTTTGTTAGATATTATTTTGGAATGACCTTTGTAGAAAAAAATTCAAAACCCTTCTTGATTTAACACAGGGAATGTATGGTAACGTATGTATGAAATGTACGTAATGTATGAAAAATTTAGTTAGAATGTCTTTAGTCTAGATATATGTAAACTTTGGCTGAAACAGTATTGCTACTAAGCTTTTTCTAGTAGTAGTAGTAGTAGTAGGATTTCTTTTACAAATACCAAGACAAACAAAAAAACATGGAAAAAAATCCCAGACCCCATGGGAAAAAAAATCACTGCTACATGAAGAGAAGCGATGATTGATGTTTGATGTTTCACTGAATGAAAGACAGGTCACACTCTCACTTTCTCGTGTACCAACCGAAAAGGTGAAATAAGTGCCATAGCTCAGAAAAAGTTCAAGGTATCAAGGGAAAACATCCTAAAATGCACTGAAGCAGACGCAAGAAAAACATCCTCAGCAGAATATACAGACACAGCACTCTTTAGATGCCAGTTTAAAAAAGGCCTATAGCTGGAACGCACTATGAATCCTTTGAAAGTCCATACATAATGCTAAAAATCACATTCATATCTGAGATCACAAGGGCACTAATATTCTAAAAAGGTTTTATAATGTGACCTAGCATGCATGCATATTTTGCCATGACTTCAGAAGAGTGTTTTCTTTTGTAAGCCTTTATCATCATTGCACCTGGGACTAAATGCACTCCCTGTATATGGTATAACATAACATGTATAAAAGCTGCGGTAAAAATGGTTTAAGCAGTCACAAGCCGCCAAAAACTTAACAGGAACTAAACTAATCTACAAGGACTAAAGAGGTTCCATATTTCGAGAGATAAATTTAATAAATGAAATTGAAATGAAAACATGTCAGAACAAGTAAGGTATGTGAAACATATTGTTACATACTTTTATCCATGTAGTGTATGTGGCCCTAACCAGCAAAACCATATGTGGACCTTCCCCCAAACCGTTTCAACAAAATTGGAGGCACACAAGTGTCAAGAATGTCTTTGTATGCCATAGCATTACAATTTCCCTTCACTTGCACTGGGATCTTTCCCTAGATAAAATTCCCCTGTGCACAAAGTCAGGTCCATGAAGACATGGTATGGCAAGGCTGATGTGGAAGAACTCGAGAGGCCTGCACAGAGCCCTGACCTTAACCCCACTGAACACCTTTGGGATGAATTGGAATGCAGATTGCATACCAGGTTTTTTTCGCCTGACATCACTGCGTGACCCTACTAATACTCTTGTGGTGGAATGGGTAAATCCCTACAGCCATGCTACAAAATATATTGGAAAGCCTTCCCAGATGAGTGGAGGCTATTACAGCTGCATGGAGATGGACTAACTTCATATTAATGCCCATGGTTTTGGAAATGAGATGTTCAACAAGTACATGTGGGTGTGATGGTCAGGTGTGCAAATACTTGTGCATAATATGACTCTTAATCTGGGGATGTTTTCCCTGATTAAAAAAAGCACATGCCTGGCAATACCGGATGTCCTGTTCTGATCAACAGCCATGCCATAAATTTACTCCCTTTTTCTTGGAAAACAAAGAAAATTAGTCAAGTCAATTCATGTCAAGTAAATCTTTATAGTCATAATAACCATATACAATGTAAACAGCAAGAAGATATAAAGAATTTTCTGGGCCCTAGGCGTAACACATATGTATGATATATACAGTGATGACAGGACATAAATATAATGCAGCAGGAAGAAGCAGCAGCTCTGGATCCATCACATCCCTGACCAAGATGCAATGTTAACAGAAGATGAATGAATATATTTTAAATAAATCAATTGCTGAATAAGAACTCAGTAGACGTCTTCACAAATATTAGTACTATATGAGAAGTATTTTCGGACACAGCTTCTCTCTTGTTGAATGGATGAGACCAAATAAAATGTTTCATAAAACACATTTGCAGGTGTCCCACCAATTCCTCCTGCCCACCTTTCACCTGAGATTCCGTTCCCCTAACCTCTTTCAGTCTATCCAAATTTATACAGTTCAATCACGACAAATTCAGTACTACTCCTGCCGTCACTGTTCATTTCTCAATCTCACTTACACATGGTGACCCCAGAGTCTATCTTCAAGTGTCCCACAATCTATTTATCCCAGCAATCCATTTGCTTGAGATGCACACTGCATTATCTCTATTAACAAACTAGAAAGAAAGAAGAAAAAAAGCTTGGTGTCTGGGGCATGTAGAGAATATAAATTCAAGTAGTATATGTATTTTAGAAAGAAACTGCATCCATTCTTAAACAAGACGAGCTCCTAAAGAAAGTATCATATCTCACATACTTAGTGGAGGAGTTCTACCGTTTCTGCTGACTCGAGTGTGCACACTGTCAGGCTGATTCAGATCATCCGATCCCTGAGGAGTGCCAGCATGACGGCGTGTTGTAAAGCATTCAGTAATGAGCTCTGCTAAAGAAATGACAAATGGAAACACTGGCTTAGTTGACTGACTTGGGCAAGATGGCTTTGGGGGAATTTCTTTCTTTCTTTCTTTCTTTCTTTCTTTCTTTCTTTCTTTCTTTCCAATGGAGTCAGAAAAATGCTGTGTGAGACTATTTCAGAGAGAAGAGGCTACAGTTTATTAAGCCATCTGTGAAGGCTGAGGAGTTAATATCCTTCTTCATCATCAGCTCAGTAGCTGCACATTGAGAAACATTACCCTGTCTAACTGAATTAATGGCCTTAACATACAGAGATCTATGTCTACTCTTGAGTAATATGCTTTTATTGTAGCTTAAACATTTTATTAAACACACAAAAAACATGGTTGTGATCCCAGTTTAGAAAGTTATACCTCCCAGTGAGATCAATACTGGTACAATAAGAGTGAGTCTTAATACATTCTATATTGAAACAAGCTATTAATTATATTACCATCTGGAACACTTGGAAAAGACAAATGCAAGGTCACATGCATCTGCAATTTAATTCAAATTCCTCGAGATACATGCCCCTCTGTGCACTGTAATTTTGTCTTTTAAAAGTGCTGAACCAGTAAAATCCAGAACTAAATATAATATGTTACAGCACAGCATTTCCCTGTCATCATAATTTTATTTAAAGCACATGGTACTTTGCAAGCCTACAGTACACATTGTTATTCAGACCAGGCATATCAGACCTTCTGACAAGTTCACCATCTGTCCATTATTAAAATACATATTTGAACAAGAAAAAAACAAAAAAAACAAAGTTGTATGAGGTAGATGGTGTAGATATTCCATTTAATTTTATTTATTTATTTATTATTATTTTTTAATTGTACATACATAGATGTTCCTGAACCATGAACAAAAGCTGACAAAGATGTGTCCTTCAGGCTATAAACTTTATCCAATTATTATATCCAATTCATGTTCTGACCATCTGTTCACCCAGTCACATCTGCGTATAATGGCAAAGTGTTGCAAACTGCGAATAAGCAACCGATCACACTTAACACCACACATGAAGAATTAAGCTGTGTAATTAGTTTAGACTTGACTATGATAAACAGTTATCCTGTCAGAGAATCACCCTAAAGGCACCAATATTGTTGCCAACTTGGGCGTTTTCAACAATGTCCTTCAACCATGTGCTAAATATTTAAACAATAAACCAGTGCTATACAAAAAAAAAAAAAACAATCCAATAAAAGAATGAAGTATAAATATTTTTGAAAGATGTGGTCAGATGATATGAGTTTCAAATATCAAATACAATATGTTTCCTCTACAAAAAGAATACTTCTGGTTGTTAAAGACAGCATTGTTGTTGACCTGTTAGATATTATTTCTTTTCTTTTAAGGAAAATAAATGCAACAAGAGTGTGCATGCGCCAACATTTTAATTTATATAATGCTATTTATATATTTATATGACACTTTATAAAAGTGAATGTTATAAACTTTCATTTTGAGTTCAAAATATTTGTGTCCTTTACACATTAAAAGAAAGAAACAATAACCAACGATACAATGAAAAGATCTTTCATCATCAGAGTTGCGACTTTAAATGCCTTTAGCAGGACTTTGTAGTCTACGTGTAACTTAATAGGAAATTGGTATAGTTTGAATGTTATTTTTGTATTCTGAGCAGCCTGAAACTTCCTTAAAGAGGAATCAGGGCTTCCAACTACACAACATGCAGGGTTAGATGAAAAAATCCCGCTGACGAGTTACCAGCTGCCAAAATATAGGCTGAACTGGTCAAGTTTCTGAATTACAGTTACTAATGCAATGAATTACTGCTACCAAGTTATTTTTAAGAAAACAGTATGGCAGTTAGAAAATTGCAAACATTTTAGCCAAGTATCAATTTAACCATGTAACAAGGAAGTTGGATAGATGGCCAACCAGCTTAATCAGCTCTGCCTGTGTTTTTCCACATCTGGTAGCTACTCAGTCCAAACTGGCATATTCAGGACAGACAAACATCTATAAAGTAAAGCTGAAACAGCTAATAAATCTTTGGTGTGTTCTTTTACAAAACTAAGCAATTACCACAGCTGCATTAAAAACCTACTCTAAAATTGCTTCATATGTTTATACAGTATCTCAAAAGTCACCGTGCCTTTTGTGAGTTCTTTGAAGAGATGTCTTACTCAGATTGCTGCCATGCACGAGGAGAAAATTAATCAATAAATAGATAGCAGATTCTAATTTAATTGGCAAATTTAAGAAGCAGGACCAGTGATTGAGAGACCTGAAATATGTTTATTGTGTTCCTCATATGAATGAACTGTGTGCAGATTACGCTTGCTCATCAAGAAGTTAATAAGAATGTCTCCCTCAGAGATAATTCTATAAAACCTACTGGATAAACAAACTTTGTCGCATCTCCATCTGACATTCACACATATGGCCACCAGAGGCTTTCGTTCCATGAATATTGAACTGTTACCATAGTTACCACCTCATCAGTCTCACCTGTTTGGTATTTGCCTTCATTAGCATCAGCATTTATAGTGTGACACACTTGGCAGTATTTATAGAGTGTATTTTTATGGTTATTTTTTTAATGTTTGCACTGTCTTTAAATTTTATGCTTTGGGTTACTCCTTTAAATCAAAGTGAGTTTATAGTACATGTTGTATCATGGGTGTAAATGAGCCTCCAGGAAGCCATAAAGCTATAAGGATGCAGCACACGCCCATGCTTTCAGCTTAGCTCTGATTGAAGCTCTGGTAGTGCGATGCTCCTTCCATGCCTTTGAATTCAAATAACTCATGCCATCAAATAAGCTCCCAACAGTCATTATATGGTGTAGTGAGTGATCTTGCTGACAAAGTCCCAATGTTGCGATGCTGATGAAGTCCTCAAAACACCAGCCTTATGGAAGGCCTTTTGTTGTGTTGTACTAGATTTGGAGATTTGAAGATTCATGATGATAGGTAAAATCCATTAATTATTCATGATTAATTTAACTTTATTAGAAACTGAAGTGCTAAAGTATGCACATATAGACAGCAGGCCAAACTTTCTTTGTTTCATGCATTCTGACACAAGGCATGCATTTATTTTATTTTTTTTGTTATGCGCTTAATACAAGCAAAAATCAGCTAATTATGCTGCTTCAGTCCTATTACTACAATGTAAGAGAAGATATGTTGTAGACGTAATTTTTCCAAAAATCTGAAAAATGATTCACATGATCAAAATTGTCATTTCTACCTTGCCTTTAAAATGTTTATGTAACTTTATATCATTTGTCATGAAAAGCATATGGAGGTTATGTAGGTGTTGTGTAGCCATTTCCATCCTTATATAATCTTTAAAGCTGGTACCATAATTTAGCCTAAAAGCAAAGACATTAGGAGTTATCAAGGGTGTAAATGAGCCTTCAGAAAGCCATAAAGCTGTGAGGATGCAGCACACGTCCATGCTTTCAGCTTAGCTCTGATAGTGCAAAGCTTCTTCCATGCCTTTGAATTCAAATAACTGATGCCAGTAAGCTCCCAAGAGTCACTATATGGTGTAGTGAGTGATCTTGCTGACAAAGTCTCAATGTTGCGTAGCTGATGAAGTCCTCAAAATACCGGCCTCATGGAAGGCCTTATGTTGTGTTATACTAGATTTGGAGATTTGAAGGTTCATCATGATAGGTAAAATCCATTTTCATAAAATTTTAGTTTCTAATAAAGGTTTAATTAAGCATGAATAATTATTCATGATTAATTAAACATTTATTAAAAACTAAAATGCTGAAGTATGAACATATAGACAGCAGGCCAGAGTTCAGCAGAAAACAAATAGATTTTCACAATCTCAACACGGTCTTGACATTACCATGGGTTATATATGGCCTTCATTCAACGTTTAATAATTTTGGTAGGCTATTTGTTCAATTTTGGTGTTCATAAGGATAGACATGATCTCATAAGAAATTAAATTAAACGTCTAGAAAAAAATAGTCACAAAATGAAATTTGCCTTACTTGAAAGTCAAAGAAAATATATCTGGCCTTGTTTTTACACTATGTAACCAATGCTATGTAAATGTTTATGTTGATGTTACCATATTAAGGGTATTTTCACACTTGGCCTGACTACTTGAGTACTCTGGGCTAGTTTGGAGGTGGAGCTCAAAATTGTAGATTTGCATTCACATTAAAGAGAATTCTTTTCGAACCATGGCTCAATTGCACAATTGTATATGTCAGTTTTGTGCACACAGTTGTGTGCACTAGGTTTGTTGATTATACTGTTTGGTTTTCTCCTGTGGTACCATGACTCAAGCAGAAAATAAAAATGCTTTTTGGATGCAAGGCATGTCAACATGCAGGAATACCTGCAAACCAGTATTCAATCTCATCTAAGAAGATTTTAAGTCATGCAGGTTGGTGCAAAACATAATTTTTTTTGTGATGCTCATAATACAAGCGCTCTCACTACAAAAATCAATTAATTATGGTGCTCCAGTCCTAATACTACAGTGTAAGAGAAGACATGTTATAGACATAATTTATCCAAAAATCTGAAAAAGAATCACATGACCGAAATTGTCACTTCAACCTTGCTTTAAAATGTTTATGTAGCTTAAAGTCATTTGTCATGAAAAGCTTGTGTAGGTGTTGTGTAGCCATGTGACTTCCACCCTAAGCTGGTACCATAATTTAGCATAAAAGGAAAGATATTAGGAGTTAAAATACACAACATTTTCAGCAACAAAATCCTGAATCCATAAAAAGTATTTGCAGCCTCATTGAAAAAAATACTGCCAAAAGACTTTAACAGCCTGCTGCTAGCTGCATATTCATACTCCTGATCCTGAAGCTCTGATTGTATAACTTGATACTTTTGAAGTGGTACATTTTTATTGGGCTAATACTGATGGTACTGATGCAGGTATACAAACGAAAGTAAGGTGTAGCTAAAACATAGTAGACTATATACAACATAAGTGAGTTTCAGATTAAATTTTTTATATCAAAAGCATCCAGTGTCACAATGAGAAATTGTCAGAATTAATAACATTATTTACTCCTTCTTGATACATCATCGAATTTAAGCCCTGGTTGTTACCTGTATGACTACAATGTAACACACAGTTATGTCATTGTAACATGAAAGTGCTGGAATAACAAGGCCAGTGCTTTGATTTTTGCCAAAGACACTTGGATTTGAGATCAGAAGATAAATCTAAAACTTTAGATAAGAATCTCAGCTTTCCTTTCTGCTATTTACATCTAAATCTCTTACACAACTTTGCACCTTTTGTTTGGACACACCCATTTTTTTAAGTGATTAAAAATATTAGAACATGTGATTGACAGGTGTTTTTTGTTGCCCAGGTGTACCCTGTTAGACTGATTGCTTAAACAATTAATAGCTCTGAATGTCTACTCTTGGTTTGAGTACTGGGTTTCGCCTGTGAAGACTACATTCGTTAAAAAGGATAAACCAACATGAAGACCAGAGAGCTGTCTATGGAAGAAAAGCAAGTCATTTTGAAAAAAGCAAGCTGAGAAAAGAGAGAAAATTAATTAGATCGATTGTGCAAACATTTAGCATAGCCAATAAGACAATTTGAATTATCCTGCCAAAGAAAGCATTGGTGAACGAACAACCAGATATCATACAGGTCAGCCAAGGAAAACAACAGCATTTGATGACAGACACATTGTGCGAGCTGCAAAGAAAACCCATATAAAGTGTTTTAGTAAGGTGCTGAGCTGTCAGAAGAGCTTAAATACACCTTGGCGTAGATTCTCCATGTATCTGGAACTGTACTGGGCAATGAACACCATTCTTCCCAAAGATGTTCCCTCTGGTGGTGTTTTGATGAAGGTGGTGGAAAGCGCTATCTAGCATATCACTCTAAAATTCCCCATGCATGTTTAATTAAGTTAAGATCTAGTGACTGGAAGGACCACAGCATATGATCTACATCACTGTCATCCTTATAATACCACCCACAGCATTCCCAGGATACCAGAGCCACAGAGATTACCATTAAATTTGTGAACCATCTGTATATTACGGTGAAATGCATGCAAATCAAAATAGAACCTTGTTTCAACAACTATTTTCGCATATACTTTAATGATTGAGATAGACACCATGCTGTGTAAAAGAGGTAGCAGGTTCTATGTTTGGAGAGGTTCTGGGTATGCGTACTGAACATTGCTGTGTTTGAGGCATAGATGCTGATGCGCTATTCATTTGGTAGGGGTGTAAACACAATCCTGAACCCTCCAACATTCCCTTAATAAGGACGTTCCCCAAAGCAGGTAGCAGGATCTCTGGTTTAATCCTGAACTCTCTGTATTTAGTTTCGCATGTTAACCTCCCCGGGTGGGTTTCCTACCACATCTGAAAAACATGGTGGATTGGCGGCATTGAATTGCCCATGGCCTTGGGTGTACTCCCGCTTCATGTCCAGAGATAAGCTCCTGATCCACCAAAACCCTGACCAGGATAAAGTGGTTGCTGAAGATGAATGAATGAATGAATGAATGAAAATACCAGTAACTGCTGACAGCACAGTATATCAAATTCAACAGCGCAACAAATAAAAGATAGGGGCATAGAACAAGGAGCAGTGAGAGAGAACAAGATGTAATTGATGGCTGTTTGATATCTAGACAATGATATATATATATATATATATATATATATATATATATATGTCTGTTTTTTATTTTGTCAGTAATTAATACTGTAAGGTAACTGTGGTTACTCATAAGCTTTCCCTTCATTTGACAAAAAAGGACTATGTATGCTTCATAAATACCTACTGAAAATAAATCACTACAAAACCTTCTTTCTGGCTTTCAAATTTCATCTTTTTCCTGGGTCCATGCAGGTTTTTTCTATGTACTATGTAGTGCATGGATTGGCTACAGTTGTTACAAGACTTCTTCACTTTTTAAAAGAGGTACACACTCAGTTGAGTTCTACATCACACTTTTTAGGGTTAACCCAGAAGGCCAATCTTAAAATTTTATATTTAACCTTTTTTTTTGGTTCAGTAAATGGGTATACTCTAAATTGCCCCTAGATGGAAATGTGTGAAGATGTTTGAGGGAGTTTGTATGGTGCTTGTAATGATGTCCTTATCCAGGTTGAATTCTGGCCTTGGGCTCCAGGGACAGGCTTAGAATCCATTGTGACTTGAATAAAATAAAGCAGTTACTTACTAAAGATGGATGATTGGGTGGAGGAATGAATCCACAAAGGAACATAATCAAAATAAGCTAGGGCTGGATAAGAAATTAGCTTGCAAATTTAAAAGTAAGGCAGGAGGACATAAAAAATAGTTTAAAGATGCAAGGTTGATTTCCACTTGTGTCCCACTGAAAGTAAAACATTTTTGTCTGTCCCTGGTTCTTTATTTTCAGTGATAATGTTAATGACTGAAGTTACCAACCTGTTACCCAAGTTATAGTTGAAGAAATTGTTAATTTTAAAATAACAATGAAGACTTCCTGATGATTTACTTTAATGTCCTAAAGCAATTACAAATAATACTACTTAACCATAATTTTAGCATTTGCTACCTTTATACTAAAAACTGTTATTTATTTTAGAGCAAAATGCAGCCACTATCATCAAAGAAACCTTCTAAAAATGAACTTTTGTGAGATGGGTCGAGACATTTTTGAATAATCATTAGATTGTGCTGGGATGTCAAATTTGTAGGCTGGTGATTTTAAAGGCCAACACATTCTGACTTTGCTATGAGCAGCTTTTTTTTTTTCCCCAACACATTTGAGAGTACCTGAGATAACCCCATATGCTTCTCATGAATATGAACTTGTCCTCTTGAAATGCTGCATTAAATTTTAGAGCTCAACTCGGCGCTAGACTTCAACACTAGTCCTCAGACATATATATATATATATATAGTTTATAAAATGAGAGTATTTTTTTTTTTATCTAGTCTCAACTGAACTTGACTTTAACCTCAAATATAGAGCAAAAAAAATCAGATAGGGAACCATTCATACATCTAAAATTGTGAATACAATTTATTTGTTAGACAAATAAATAACATAAGTATACACATATAATTATCAACTCACTATTTCCTGAACACTATAAGAAGAACATTCTGACAAATAGCTATGTTTTGTACATTCGTAAAAATTATACCCCTAAGGTTGAAAAACATTTTTTTTACAAAAAAAAGACCGCCACACTCTAAAAATCCTACCATGTAATATTCTATCTAACATGCACATTTTAGATGCCTAAAATGTTCCTCTGCTGGGATTTGGCCCATGTTTTGAGCTAACTGGAATATTCAGCCTTAAGGGATGTCTTATTTCAGATGAAATTGATGAGACTGCTTCTCTGAGCGTGCTCATGGAGCAAAAAAAAAAATCCATTTCAATCTCCACTGGTCAGGCTCAAACTATAAGTTCAGAGCAAGCGGAAGCAATGCAGTGGCTTTCTAACAAGGTGGGATGACATGACTGTTAACAAGGTAGGGTTATTTTTTTTTTTTTTGCGTCACACAGCCTTAGGGAATCAGGCAGGCTAACATGTCACCGGAGAAAGAGTCTACCACCTAGATCTCCCTGTTACCACTATTCCCCAGGTAGATATTTTTCTTTAGTCTCTCCTGAACTCAGAATACTAACTGAACACAACCTCAAAAATGCCCACCGGTAAAGAAATGAAAAATGCTTCCACTTTTTAAGTTGCACTATAATGCAAGTGTGAAACCAGCCCAGAGTTTGCAGCTGTTAATTGCAGAACAGTACAGAAGTTATTAGGAATCAGGATTAGATCCAAGTGTGCTGTCCAGCATCGTTAGTCATAAGGAATGAGAATAGCCAGATTAGTGCTGGAAAGGATATTTGATCAGAGCGCCAAAATAACAGAGAACCACCCAACCAGCTCTTCCTTCTCTGCTGCTCTTTTACATGATAAGAGCAACAGGAACACGGGGTAAATGTTTGGAGGATGATGCAATATGTTGTCATGTCCTGTTTCAAATGTTGCAGTAAATGATATGTACATTTTTTTCCTTGTCATTAAAGTTAAACAGCTGAACTAAAAAAGCTCACAGTTCACCAAACATTGTCCAGCTCTCTCACAAATACAACCCCTAGTAATTAACTAAAAAGTTGTCAGTGGTACAACCTGATTATATTCATTTGGATCTCTTCTCTCACTGTACTGAAATGTCTTCTCGTGCTTTGGTATGCAGAAGACATTCTTCCATTTTCAACACATTATTGTTTTTAGATCAGAAAACTTTGAGTTTCCTGCACATTAGCACTCCTTTCTTGTGTGTAATGAATTAAGGTTTGCGTTCCAATTCTATAAAGCACAAACTTATTCTTGTTTTAATATTATTGAGGCTTTTTTGAACTGGAGTCTAAACGGTTTGGCAATTCATTAAGATTCGGACAGCAATTGAAATTGTGTTATTCCTCATTCCTCAGGCCTGATCAGAACACCTGTAAAAGCGAATCTCTAATCAGGTTAAAATACAGTACGTCCATGTGTTTAAACTGCATCTCTGACCAGATGTATCCAGTGTGTGCATGATAAACAGCAAACTAATAAAAAGAAAACTGAGAGTTATAGGCAGGAGTATTAAGTAATAGGCTCGATATGTGTTTAACGATGTAGCCTGTACAATCCATGAAACTCCCTGATATTTCAAAATTTCGAGAATGAGAAAGCATCTAATATGGAAATTTAGAATATTGGTGTATATTTGTTCTCAACATCAATATTTTAAAATGCCTGAGAGCTAAAATAAAACAACAAACATACTCCGTATATGATTCAGAATAGTTAGGCTACTAAACAGGTCAGCTAAAATGCCAGCCTAAATGTGTTACAATTTTATTTTAAAACTTTTAGAATAACACGATTTGCTTGTCATCAGTTTTACGTGTTTTCATTTAAAGTGTTTTGACTTGGAATGGACGCAGAGATTGCACAGAGTTGTACTTGAGTAACTGTACTTTGTTACTAGTATTGGTTTAAGTATTAGTATCATTTTCTTTTCTTTTTTTATCCATTACTTGAGTGTTATTGAAAGTGAATACTTGTATTCTTAATTATATTCTCAGGTTTTTCTCTCCTTAGACTTTAATACCATCAAAGTAAAATGTTTTTAAAAAGTTACTAGTCTATAAGTTAGTTACACTATACTTGAATAGAATGAGCTCCTGTGTATTTTATTTACATTTCAGTTTAACACACCCAATCAAATTCAACAGCGTAAAAAAAAAATTGGCAATTCGTCATCTGCTGTGACCTACTTAAGTAGAATTTCTTCGTGCTTTTTCCACCCCTAGAGATTACAAAGATTGCTTGATCCCTACAGAACAGTAGGTATAGAATTCCCTCCTAACTCCTTAAATCACATCTAATGCTAGTAGTATTATGGACTTTTTATCTGATCTGTCCAAGTGAGAGGGTTCTTGATCTAGAGAGAATTCACTGTCATGGGTAGTGTCAAAACATTTCTTTTCATGAAATCTTGCATCACCTCACAATTTTCAGAAAAATACCAAGTAATTTTGTTTCCATTACACAGACTAACAGCAGCATCACCTTTCCATATCCTTAGAGAAGCTTTGTCAGAAGAGAAATATACAATACACACCAAGTATGAAGAAGAGCAATTGACTGGAACTATAACAGAGATGAGATTTGAAATAATTTGAGAAGGCGATGGGTGTAATTTTGTTCATCAGTTTCTTTTCCATGCTGTTTGTTGTATGTAGATCTATTTATGTCTGGTTTTATGTTCACATATTGATTTCTTTTTTGTATTATCTAATTTTTTTTTCAGTTGTATTTGTATAAGGCTTTTTACAGTATAAATGTTCATAGCTTAAATTGTTACAGAAATCAATATGTAGCGGTGAAACTTACAAGGAAAATCTCACAGAGATTACAAGGAAGAAATCTCGAGACTCTACAGGCAACCCATGCTGTCCTGGCTGAAGGCAGATAGAAGGCAGAATTTTATTGTTTATAGTGCACATTCATACACTGTAAGAGGCTAAACATATTACATGCATTAATTATATACAAGGTGTACACAGGGATAAGCATAGTGTTAATAGCAGTTTTGAGCTCAGTTCCTGGGTGGTGCAAATCTCTAGGGTATCTAGGAAAAGCAAATCACTGCAGAATGAAGGTGAATCATAAGCATAAGCAGTTTTTTGAGAAATGCAATTCTCCAAGGTATCCAGCTGAGATGATCCTCCTCAGCAGGAAGTTGAACCCTAAGCCTAAGCATGGTATCAGCCTTAATGGTTTTATCTTGATATCCTGATAGTTTATCCTGATATTGCTCATTATACCACCAGCTGCTCGTTTTTTTTTTATCTTGGGCAACTCTCACACACCAATCAGTTCTCCCCATCATACAACAGCTACCAGCCAGGATAGATAAAGGTTGGCATGTATTTCCTCCACAGTTGGACAGGGCAGTGTAATGCACTCTGAGGAAAGCATTATCATCCCTCTTCCACATACAGAACCTCACAGATGCCGATGATGGGTTAGTGTCGCTGGGATTGACAAGGAAAAGAGAGTGTCATTCCTCCCACCCAGAAAGCACAGCCAGGTTTGCTCTCTTGCAAGACACCAGGCCACAAATGACTGCAGCACTGTCGAGATTCATAACTCGGCATAACTCTACAATTTACTGTTATTTAAAGGTACACTATTTGTGTACCTGAATACCCTTCCCCTACCCTTTTCAAGCACATATTAGAATGTACAGTGGCCATCAGATGTCCATTGCATACTTCCACGTACTTACATTCACACTCCCTTACTTTTTCTCATGCTAAATAATAAGTTTGATTCTCCATTTTTCAAAATTTGGGTTCTCAAACTTGTTAGCCAGCACCAGCAAACATTGATTCCCCTTCTTTCTTCCGGTGCTTCCTTCCAGATTCCTTCAAGATTGTGAAAGGCGGAAAGTGCTGTCTAGAGGTTTGTCCTTTCTGAATTACTGTAGCTGCACAACATGGCGGCTCTGTGGAAGAGGACCTGCACCCTATGTAGATATAAAGGGCTCATTCTAAGCTTACAAAGTCAAAACAATTCATAGTTACAGGTTATACACTAATGAAAAGATACTTATGAATATTTTATTCCATTTCTGCTAATCATCATTACTTTCGGCTATTCTCATTAGGGGTCGCCAGAGCAGATCATCTCTTTCCACTTTTTCCTTTCCTCCGCATCTTGCTCTGTTACACCAACTACCTGCATGTCCTCTCTCACCACATCCACAAATCTCCTCTTAGGCCTTCCTCTTTTCCTTTTGCCTGGCAGCTCCATCCTTAGCATCATTCTCCCAATATATTCAGCATCTCTCCTCTATAAATGTACAAACCAACATAATCTCGCCTCTCTGACTTTGTCTCCAAACCGTCCAACCTGCGTTGACCCTCTAATATACTCATTCTTAATCTTGTCCATCCTCGTCACACCTAGTGCAAATCTTAGCGTCTTTAACTCTGCTACCTCCAGCTCTGCCTCCAGCCCATATACCATAGCTGGCCTCACTACCATCTTGTAGACCTTCCCTTACACTCTTGCTGGTACCCTTCTGTCACAAATCACTCCTGATACTCTTCTCCACCCACTCCACCCTGCCTGCACTCTCTTCTTCACCTCTCTTCCACATTCCCCGTTACTCTGAACTGTTGATAATAAGTATTTAAACTTGTCCACCTTTGCCAACTCTACTCCCTGCATCTTCACCATTTCTCTGTCCCCCTCATAAATCCCCTTAATCCTACATAGTGGGCCTTTAAAGGAAATTAAAGGGATGTGCTATTATTGGGAAATAATTAACTATGTGATGGGAGTATGGTGGGATCATGATTTATTTATTATATAATTTTATGCTGCTCAAGTGTTTTTTTAAACTAACATAAACTGATAGCAGGAGAATTCCTTCTACCTGTAAGAATCTTAATAAAAATATTTTTGACACACAAGGATGCCACAATGACATGCTTATTAGTTACTAAAATTTATCCTTCATAACATTATATATAATAGATGATTATAAAATCCACCGCCAAAAATCAGTCCCTCTGATCATTTCTAACCACAGTATTCCCCATTCTCACTTCTTCTTGGCCCGGGGGAAATCGTTGCCATGTGTGTAATGGGAGAGTGTGACTAGTCCTCATCCATGGGTAAGAAGCAAAACAGGCCAGATGGCACAGCAAAAGTAAATAAGAAATTTGTCAAGTGGTGGCCTGACAGTCCACTAAGAGCTCACTGACTGCCTGTCAGCATGGCCACATGTGGTCATGCCAGCCCTCCAGCAGGTCATTGAATTTATGCAATAGCATTTTCCCCAACATTTGGTGTCATGCCATAGACCACACTCTTCAATATGCTGCTCTACATAATATGTATTTCATATTTAGCCCCGTCACAGCATAGACGCTACCAACAAATTTCACATGCTGCAAAAGACTAAGCTGGAAAAAAAGGTTGCAGAAACTGCACTTCATCAAGGTCACCAAACGGTCCCATCCCACACAATTAGCCTACTTTTACAGTGAAGGGAAGTAATTACAAGCCCAGAGCATCCTGTTATGAGTCGACTTTACAGAAACCTTGAGTGTAGTTCCTGATGAAATAACACAACATAAAGGGCAACAACCCTTTTTGGGATTTGTATGAAAGCATTGTGAGCCAGACAGGGAAATTTATTTGGTTTCCATATCAATGATGGTTACGACAACAGAAAGGATTGAAAATGTGCCTTGGTAGCTGCTAGCCTTTTCCCCAGAGGAAATACAATCCTCCATAGAAAAAATTATGCTCTGTAGTATGTAAATCACTAGTTCAGTTCTGGCATATGATGCATGCTGCACACATTAAAAACTCAATGTTACACTCAGTGAATTCTTGGCTAGCACTCCACAGAGCAATGTTTGATTTGACAGCATTCCTTCTGACAATAAATCATGCAGCAATGTGGATGCACCAAGTCAAAGTCACAGACAATGAACAGCAGGCAAAGTGCCACAACAGTTGTAGGAAACTGAACTTCCTGCCTCTCTGCATTGCTCTCTCTCTCTCTCTCTCTCTCTCTCTCTGTCTGTTTCAGCACACTGACAAGGTAATACTCCTTTGGGTCACTGTTTCATCTGCTAGACAGTCAGGATAGGGGTTTACAGAGCTGCACTAAACCATGTAACAAAAAAAGAAACTAAAATTCAAGTCCCCATGTTGGAGTGTCAGGTTTTAAAATGATTCCGTAATGCAGCTGTTGAGAAGCATGCCTCTGACTCCTGTTCTAGTTTGACAGGAGCTATTTCCAAAATAATAACACATCCACTGGTAGGGAGTATATGAAACCCATCTTATTACATAACACGTTTTCATGCACTGTCTCACCCTGAAAGACACAACAGTATTATCCAACTATTTATACAACATACAGTAGATACAGTTTACATACAGTCATCATGGACATGAATGTCATGGCAATATTGGGTTTTCACTGATTTCTTTCAGCTGTTCTTTTTCTGGGGAAGAATGATTGTACAATATACACTACCGGTCAAAAGTTTGGGGTCACCTTCTAATACAATTATTTCTTTATTTTTATGACTTTAAAAGAGACTGGATAATGATGGACTGTTGTTTCTCTTTACTTAGTTGAGC
>JAQMYM010000005.1:1370556-1387862 GCA_030014255.1 Parauchenoglanis ngamensis | reverse complement strand
GTGCTCCGGTTTCCTCCCACAGTCCAAAGACATGCAGATTAGGTCAACTGGCTACTCTAAATTGCCCATAGGTGTGATTGTGAGCGTGTGTGGCTGTTTGTCTGTGTCGGCCCTGTGGGTGGACTGGCGACCTGCCCAGGGTGTACCCCGCCTCTCGCTCGATGATGCTGGGATTGGCTCCAGCTTCCCCGTGACCCAGATGGATAAAGCGGTATAGATAATGGATGGATGGATGGATCTTTTTGTTAATACTTGGATTGTATGCTGCAAGCACCTGCTGTAACTGCCTATCCTAAACCCAGTTTTAGTGATCAAAACATGGAAATTATATCCTCAAATTAGCAAAACACAAGTGTGGCAACCATGCTATAAGCAGGATAATGAAATTCACAGCATTCACTTGTTGTGGCCGCATTACCACCTCGATCATGGATTACCTGAAATCTGTGCCATCCGTCATCTCTTAATTAATAATTACCAGGCTCAAACAAATAGAAACAGAAATACACAGAAATAGCTTTCTGTTAACTAAATGAACACTAGCAACATTAAGGAATGCAAGAACCACACTAAAGAAAAATGGATTATCTATTTAGCTGGAAAGCCTTAGGTAGCAAGTTAAGCATAACAAGTTCATCTCATTATGACTCCGCTTTTGACTTGAATAAGGAGTCACGTTGTTATTTCTAACTATCTACATCACCTAATGAAGTATTGTTTCATATCTCAAATTTCTTCAGAAGGCCTTTTTTCATGCACGTAACGTTAGTTACTTAAACTGAATTTGAATTTGTTCTGTCTTCTCCGACTCTGATGGATTGTCTGTGATTGGTTGGATGGCTGTTTAATCAATCTAACTTGGCTTGCGTGTGTGTGTAAGTGGGTGGTGTATGTGTGTGTGTAAGTGTTTTCAGATACAGAACTCCAACTCTGGAGTGCCTTTTTGCAGATTTTAGTTTTTTTTAACCCCATAGAAAAGTGGGGATGTTACAATCCCCCGCAGCTGTAGGACCCAGGATGATTTTTTTATTGTTTTCACCTTGAGTATGTTCTGGGTCCTTTGGGACCTTCAAGCATATTTTTGTTGTGTGAAACTGATCATGTTTGTGTTATTCTTTGGATTTTCCTCTCTCTTATCCATCAGCCATGATACGAATTCATCTGAACCTTAATAAATACCTCAGATCATGGACTCACACCTACCAAATGAAGAGCAACTCTGTATTACCTTATGCTAACATCCTCTGACTCTTCTCTGCATCCAAGAATCTACAATGTACAGGAAATCATATTTCTGCAAAATACCCAGTGTTTAATATGTTTAATTCCAGCTTGATCATGTGCATCTTGCTGGATGCACCATGTTCCCACAGCAGAAAACAGGATTGCGTGGCTTGTTGTTTGTGTATTTTTCTTTTTTTAATTTGTGAAAAAAAAAAATGTTAAAATGTTTGTCCACCAAATTACAAATCTTTACATCAAAGTAAAGAATGAGGTCACATGAATTCCCTCCACATATTGTAATAACAAATAAATATAATATTCCCAAAGTAATCAAAAATCTTAAATTCTACTAAACTCATGTCTAATTAATTCAGTCATTTTAGAAAAATATGGGAAATAATTGGGAAACTTTAGTCATAATTCTGTGACTTCTGTAATACATGAGCAAGACTTTGAAAAAGAAGTCATAGCAACAGGCACAATCTAAAAGAAGGGATTTTATTTGGATACATTGCATACACATAATGCATGACACAGGAAAGTTGCAAGAAAAGCCAATGCTGTATGGACACCCAGTGCCGCAACCCCTGAGAAATTCCAGTGGTGTTGCTGCCAGTTTTAGCACCAAGATTGCAGCTCACTAAGTAAAGGACATCACCCAGGGCAACCCAGCCATAAAGTCAATTTTCACAATCTCTCATGCCTGTGGTTCACCTTGGAGTTTTCTGACACATACCTGTTATATCGAATGATAACCAGCATCACTGTGTCAGGTCATTCAGCCCAGGAGGCTTCTGGTGCAATAACAATAAATCATGCTCACCATTTGGTCAATTATACTGGCACCCCATTGCAAGGATGATTACAGATATTTTAATATTGTCCCACCTTCCCGTGTGCTTTTGTAGATTATTAAACAGACAGCTAATAGTCTGTTAATTAATCAGCTATGAGATTACATTAACATCAGTTAGCACTAGGGATTTAAACGCATATGAATGCATACCTGTATATGAAAATAGGTACACTTTTTTCCATTGGCTTCACATGCCCTCTTGTTGAGACTAGGGATGTGCCATGCAACAAAGAAGTTCTTTACTTCCATGCAGACATGAGGGATATGAAGCTCATGGGACAAACAAAAGAATATTCTCATTAACATGAATGTACAGCATTATTACGTCATTCATCCTTAGTAACTGCCTGGTCAGGCTTGGGATTTTTTTGGATCCATGTGAGATGATGTGTTTTAAGAAATACATTTCATCAAATTATCAGTTCTACCAAACCTACAAACTTTGACATAACATTGTAATAAGGCTTTTATACTTTGAATAAATAGATTTCCACTATTGGTACACATTCCTTACAGAACCAAGGAAATATCTTCCTTATACTTTCAGAAATCTCTCAGAATTCACCATGTGTGAAGACAGTGTGCCATTGTATGATTATAGTTACATTGTCATTGATCCTGTAAGAACCAACTGACTGTCTAATAACACACCACTGAAATGGGTGGCAGTAATATCCTGGTGTATGATTTGATGTAGATATGATTATGATTATTTTAAATGGGTTTTACCAAAACTAAGCATATAACCAGTTGTAGGTGGTTATTTATGTATTGATTCATTCATTCAGCTACAGTAACTGCTTTATCCTTGTCAGAGTCACGGTGGAGTCGGAACCACACACCCACACAGGTTCACACGTGTTCACACATAGGTCAAATTAATCCAGTCAATCCACCTATTAGCATGTTTTTTCTTGGGGGGGGTGGTCAAGAAAGAAAAGAGAACCAACTGCAGAACTGAACTGCCCTTCTTTGTTTATTTATTCATTCATTCATTCATTTAATAGTAGGGTTGAAGGTTTTTTCAAGTCAAGTGGCTTTTATTGTCATTTCAACCATATACAGATGACACAGTGCATAGTGAAACAAGACAACGTTCCTCCAGGACCAAGGTGCTACATATAAGACAACATAGAAGTACAAAAGTACACGTGTGCTAACATAAGACAACATAAAGTGCATGTGTGCAAACATGTTTTTTGATGCGTAACAAATGATAGATCATAGATGTGGAGAAGTAATGTTCTCTTTCCTGACTCCATGTAAACACAGATATTTAATAAAGCTAGTGAAATGCACTGATGTTTTTGTATATCCACAAACTTTTATTATTTTTAAGCCTTTTTCATGGTGAAGGTGTACTTCGGTGACCTTACCCTTGGTGAACAGACCTGAAGGTGTAATTAGACAGGTCAGAGTGATCTTTGAACATACATTGCCTGGATTAAGGTTACCGGGACTAACGCTTGGAGCCAGGCCTGTGGGTTGTGCCCAGTGGCATGCTATTGATGACCAGGCCATCTACAAAAGTCCGTCCAGCTAAAAGAAATTATTCTATGACATGCAAATGCACTCTGTGTACTATAATCTTGGCCAAAAGACAGAAAGACAGCAGAAAGCAGTATCACATGTAATTGGCCACTGAGGCACTGTTATGTAAATCCCATAGCTGGTGGTTTCAAGGCATAGATCTCTCCTTTAATCAATATATTCACCCCAGAGATGTATCTGCAAGAATCCTACAGTCTCCTCATCACAGAAGTGCAGGGTGCGATGCCCTTGTTCCAATTATACTGACCCAGTAATCGTGCCATTCTTTACTTCATGCAGCTAATGAAAACAGTATAAAAAACAAGTGAAGCCAAGTGCTTTTTCTCTGTTTTACAGAAAGGATTTTCCAGAGTGTATGAAAAGCGTTTCCTATCCTGATGTGTCCCTCCCCCCTACAATCCCCAACTACCCACCACTGAAACTGCGACCTGCCCCCCAACCCCTATATCCCCAAACCCCCATAACTCCCATAATACATAATGCAGTGAAATCCAGTAGTTATTGAGCTTTTGCCCTCGCTGGGCTGGAAAAACCCCAATACATTTCCTAAAGGAAATAAAAAAGCAACCCAATGCATATTCTCTCTTAAAAATACACACACAATAACATGCGTAAATGCTATTGTTTAATGAGGTATGCTAGATATAATAGCAATGTTTGCATAGTTCATCCTTATATGCATTCCAAAAGGCTTCAGAGGACCTTGTTCCACTTCTCCTTGTCTCCCAATGACACTTAAATCATAAAAGAATTGTATGATATAAAGAACACAGAAAGAAGTACAGTATATAAGAAGAATGATCAAATAACAGAGTTGCACAAGACTGAAAAGGAGGTGAAAGTGAATCCCTTTTTTTTGTGTAAAGTAACAACTGGCAATGTAAAGGAACATTTGTATTTTAGTTTGTAATGTCAACTAGGCTATTCTAATTATACTTTTTATGGTAATGTGATATATGGCTTTGCATAAGCATTTCTATATCTGCGCAAAATGGAACAGTAAAACAGAATAAAGTATACTATTTCATGAGCAGTTTATAATGCGACCCATGTTTCTCTTTATGTAAGAAATAAAACATGAAGGCGAGTGTTGTTATAGAAAAATAATCAATGACAGGGTTGTGTTATGCTTTTCTTAACAATTTGTTAATTATTATATATCTTACTTGGGTGTAGTTACTTTTATTGTCATGGATTGCCATAGCAATAATATAGCAGTTTTAACAACAGACATTGTCAAAAGCAGATTTAGAGAAATCTGGATTTGTATATTTATATTTAGATCCCTAATGAGCAAGCCAGAGGCAATGGTGGCACAGAAAAACTCCCTGAGATGACATCAGGAGGAAATCTTCAGAGGAATCAGACTCAAAAGGGAACCCACACTGAAAAATATTGTGTGTCGAATTTACCACAAAAAAATGAGACCGCAATTTGCAGCCACTTTTTCGGGTTAAATGTTACCCTCTGTTTTGTTTTGTTTTTAGTACATTTTAACCTTATTTAGTAAGTAATACCTGCAATGCACTTGTAGTATAGACTACCTAATATTTTGAGTTCATCAATACATTTTACCCCTTTACTTAGTGAAAAGGTGCATGTAACACTTGAGTAATATAAATTCTAAGTTCTCAGTATTATACCTAATTATTTCAGGGTTTTGGGGGGTTTTTTTTGCATATTTTATAGACCATGAATTAAATTCCTATTCTATTAATGCTCTTTAAATTATTCACATGGTTTAATCATTTATTGATTGTCAAACTCAAATTCTCAAACTGCTGCAAAGCAGAACACACATATCCAAACAATCAACGTGAAATGATGTTTGACGGTGTAAATTAAGTGGGCAATTCTGAAGCACAAGTCTCTTGAGGGTGCCTGACTTGCAAAAATCAACACTGTGGAGGAAATAAGTATTCTTAAGCCTACCTGACACTTGGACAACAACGGTGGGACACAGAGACCCGCATTGTTGCATTCCAATAAAAGAAATACTCGTGAAATGTGATTGAAGCTTCATGGGACTTCGTATCAATTGCATGCGTGCATGGCAGGAGATTTGAAATGTTCAAAAATTTGGCACTACAACATTTCTGTTCCAGTGGCTCAATTTATGTGCAACCTCTTCGTAACAATTGCATGTCACTGAGTCTCACTGCTTGTCATTGAGTGCCTTTTCTGACAATGTAAACACCTGTGGAGCGTAATGGCTCGTATTGGCATGCATATGTTGTGCATACATTGCACATAGTTTCCGCACGGCATGCAGTGACAAGCAGTGGCCCACCTCCTTGGTTCCCTTTTTCTGCCATGGACTCTTTCTTCTCTCCTTCTTGTTTAATTTCTGCTGATGATCAACAATTATAATGCCTGCATCCAGCACATATAAGCACTTTTAAATCTGTTCTTTCTGAATAATAATGTAACAGCAATTGGTAATTGTAATTGGTGTGGAAAAAGATTCATAATTTTTCCAAAGGGACATCAACTAGCATTAACTAACATGTTTGTGTTAACTTAGCTACAATTGAGTTAGCATTAAATAAAATGAATCTATATTCATTGTCACAGAGGCAAAATATCTCTTAAATATCATGCTTTTGAATGTCATGTCCTGTGAATGACCGATGTGCAAAAAATTCCAATTTAAAAACTGAACCAGACAGAACCAGTTTTCTTCAGGATGGGCTGTGATTAAGACGCATGTCTGTGTGATTGGAATTTAATTGGTATAGTTTATGAGGCTTTTGCATGTGGTAGATTTTACTTGAAATGTTGTACTAAATAGCAGCACAGTGGTGCAGTGGTTAGCACTGTCACCTCATAGCAAGAAGGTTCAGGTACCTGGCAGCTGGCTGGGGCTTTTCTGTGTTGTTTGCATGTTCTGCCTATGTTGGTTTGCTCCGGTTTCCTCCCACAGTCCAAAGACATGCAGATTAGGTTAACTACTATTCTAAATTGCCCATAGGTGTGAATGGTTGTTCATCTCTGTGTTAGACCTGTGATAGATTGGCGACCTGCCCAGGATGTACCCCACATCTCACCCAAAATCAGCCTGGATGGGCTGCAACTTCCCCTTGACCCTGACAGATAAGTGGTATAGATAATGAATGGATGTTGTACTACATAATGTGCAAGTAAACTTTTCTTACGTTTCTCAAATGTGTGTGTTTTTTTTTTTACAGTAGAATCTTTAAAAATCTGGTTTGGATTTTACCCAGAATCAGAGATTTGATAACTTTAACTTAAAATAATTGAGTTAAGAAATTCATATGTGTTATATTTATTGACTCAAGAAATCTTTTTTTTTTTTTTTTTACAATGCATCCTCTTCTAGATGACACCAGATAGTGGGATGAAAAATCATTGTGGAAAACTGGTGCAAACCCATAACACTAGAGACTCCTTCACAAAATGCTAATTAAAAGCCTTCTCACAGGAAGGTTCACCATTTCAGATATGTTCCCCCATATTTTTTATTTGTTTACATACAGTATGTGGAGCATCCAATGCACAAGTCACCATGCAAGTTGTTACTATAGAAATTATAACATATTATAAGTGGCACATTAATATAAACCTTGCAGCCAGAACAATCATCAGAGCTGCTAGAAAATCAGAGGCGATAGAATCAACCAGCACATTCTGACCAATCAGAATTGAGTATTCAGAAGCACTGTGGTATTATTAAACAAACAGGAGTTCTGAAGCACTGCTGTACAGTACAGTACAGTACAGCACAGTATATTGTAGACATAGATTTATTGTATTCTTTACATTATCACATCACTATTACCTTTGAGGCTTTGGGATTTTAAGCTCAAACATTGTCATCATGCTCTGTTCCACTTCAAGGACGGTTAGATCAAAAGTCAACACTGAAACATGTATTTTATGTAACATTGAATCTATATGCCATGATTTGCCATAATCCTTTCAAGGCAAATTACCTAACAGCAGGTCCACCTTCTGCTGCTCCTGTTCTGATAAATCTTTCTGTGTGAGAATTAGCAGCATTTAGTGCTAGCCTTAGCACTGAAATAAATGCATCACTAAAATGGTGGCTAAATGTGTCTAGCATAGCAGGTTTGAAATGAATCACATGGGAATGTCATTAACATGCTCCTGCATCTCCTTATGTACTTGACTTTCGATTGTTGTGTGATTCATGGAGACCTCAAATCACCTGCAATTAAAATGAATAATCCATTAAATATATCTGTGGTTGGTAATTGGCTGTAGTTAAGTGGAAATTACATAGTGGGTGCATTTGCTGTAATTTGCTGTGATTAGAAATGAGTGCTTATCTTACAGTTGTTTGTGATGTGATAAGGCTGGAAAACGGAGAATGATGGACATACAATAGAGAGTAGAGATGATCCTCGGTATTTTTCTAGACGGCAACCAGGGTTTCTGGGAAAATGTCAATTATAGCAGGCTTGCGCTATTTTTAAGACCGTTTATTTTTTTACATTGTAATGTTTTCCTTGCAGAAAGTGGATATTACGATCAGTCAAACCATAATACATTTATACATACTTTTGTTAAGGGTGGTGTGGCAGGGTGGTGTTGCATCGCCCCTTCACAGTTTGTATGAAATTCATGTGCATGTTCTCCTGAGAGACAGAGAAATAAGGGCTTCATGCACAGAACGAAGCCTTCACTGAATGGAGATTTTCCTAGTAGTGTTTAAATGGAAGGAATTATGGCGTTCAAGAAATTGCTTGTGAACTTGTATGCACGCACAAAGTGTGTGTATTAATCAATAAGCATTAATGTTCCTTTTTACATATCTAAATAAATATTCTAACCATTGCTGTGTTTTTGTTGCTATTTTGCTAAATTTGTCAGTGACAATGCCTGATTCCCTGAGTTCACAGTTCAAGTTTGTCTGTGCATATTTCATTGTTGTTGCATATAATGAGGAAATTAATTGGCTTTTTAATGTGTATGTGGAACATCAACTATAAAACTCCTGTATTAGTTGCTACTATAGAAACAATGACATAAACCTGTGATTTGCCTTGCAGTAGCGGTTCATGCTGCTCTGTTGTAGAAAATTACTCAACACCGTCTGACCAATCAGTTCAGAGAATTCAACAGCGCTCTAAGATAACATCTAAAATAATGTCTAGTATGTGTTTGTTTGATTTGATGGTTCTGCTTTATTGTCATTCTCTTCTCCTTTCTCACGAGAGAGAGATGGTAACCACAAGCTCCAAATACAAATGTGACCAGATCCAGCAAAATGAGTCACGGTGATCTTTGTTTTTGTTTATATCACACATACATTTGTGTTACAATCCTTGTGAAGACCTTCTGTTGACACAATTGTTTGTGCAGCTGAGTAATGCAATGCTTCCACCTAACACCAAACCTAACCTCATGAAGTTAAAACAGTTTTCCTTGCGAGGACCAGAAAAACAACCCCACAAGGTTACTGTGACTCATTTTTCTGGATTGGGTCACAAATGTCACATCTAATCAGTCAATGTTTTTTTTTTTATTTATTAGCTCTATCCTCACTATGACCTTTAACATTATAGTCACTACTCCACTTCTAGTAATCAGAAGTGTTGAAGTACCAAGACTCAGGCAAAAATCACCGTTATCATTTCTGTGTCAGTGAAGGTTTGAATGCCTTTCCTCCCGAATATTGAATCAGTGCCAACGCAGACCGCCTCTGTGTAAAACAATACCCCAGCTCATGCACATCTATGCACATGTTTTGAATGCTTTAAGAGGTTTTTTCCCCTATTCCTGCATGAATGAAGTGTAAATTTCATTCAAATCCATTGAAATCTCAAAATCACAATTTCTGGATGTTTTATTTAGAACTTTATTTCAAATCCTAATCTAATCAGTGCTTGTACACTACGATAATGATCAACATGGGGAAACAAAATAAACAGAAATATACCAGTTGGTCACAGGCCCACTGTCTCATGTCCCATTTCTAGGCAAATGGCTTTGTAATCACAGTTGGCAGATGGCTACAGAAATTTCTGATCTAAATTATCTAATTGAAATTAGATTGTGAGGTGTAATGCAGGTCAGCATGTTAGATGAAATTGTTGAACATGCCATTGTTCACACGCCATTCAAGAACCTGAATTTATGAATACTCCTTAATAAACTTTTGACTAAGGAACACAAGATGTTAAAAATGTAACATGTAAAGTTGTTACATTTAATTTACATTTGGTACATAAAAAATGTGGAGTTAAAAAGAAAACAACGTGCACATATTTATTGTTTTAAAATAAAAACCATCAAAATGATTAAAATGTTTTAAATATAAAATAAAATGACTATTCTTTAGCTTTAAACATTTGTAGGCTATATGTACAGCTTTCTCTTATACACTATTTTTTCTAGGAGAAATTTCTAGAAAATCATTGGCTTCGTATTGTATGACCTAAGCTGTATGACTTTGCTGTGAGTGTGCAGGCAACATGATTTTACGCACATGAAAAATGACTAGGGGATTTGGGTCACACTGGAACAAATTGGTCAAAATGTCTCGGCCCTGCAAGTGCTAGTGGGTTGCATAGCTAAACAGTCCACACTGTGTGGTTGTACTGGCCTACACAGTTTCGTCATGCTTTTGGGTTGTTCCACTTCCAATACCTAATAAAAGCTTGCCAACACTGTTCAGGGGAAAGTAGCTAATGCATGCTCAAAAGGTCAATAGAAGTCTCCAGACGATGTCATAAATTGATTACCATATTAATGGGGTAGCATTGCCACTTCGCAGCTTTTGGTAGCATTGGGGCAGTGGGTAGCATTGCCATACCACAGGGCTTGCTCCTGCACTCAGGTTCCTGTGTCCCATGTTCACCTCGGATTCCCCAGCACTGCCTCACCCCACCCCACCCCACCCCACCCCCTCACCAGTTGTCTGAAAACATGCTGGTAGGTAGATTGGCTATGCTAAATTGCCCCTAGGTTTACAACATGTATGCATCATCGTGCCCTTCCATTCAAGAGACTGGCATCCCATCTGGGGTGAATTATCCCGCCTTATGTCCAGTGTTCCCAGGATCGGCTCCGGACCCTCTGCAACCCTGACAAGCATAGGCAGTACCTGAAAGTGATTGAGTGTGAGAACAGAATAGAAACAATAACCAGCAGTTGTCACATGAGCAGGAGAGCTGTATAACAGTGCAGAACAGGCTCCACTGTATGCTTAAAAAGTTGCTTGGTTTGTCACTAGACTGAGAATTAGCCATGTAAGGTCTTTTTCTTCTACGTCTCTTGGTTTTTGGCTGCTTTATATGCATTCTGTTAAAAGAGCGATCTCTTCACAACAGCTCGGTAAAAACATTTAAGTGACTGTGCACTATGGTGGAGTACTGAACAGATTTCCTCTTCTAGCTCTTATTATTATTATTATTATTATTATTATTATTATTATTATTATTATTATTATTATTATTATACTATAATAATTTTACAAACGTTACAAACTTGGGGATATTAATACAGTAAGGAGGTGATTTAGGAGATAATGAACAGCAGGTGAGGTCAATTAATAAACAGAGGAGTTCGCTTGGCTTGGAGGAGGAGATTTTCATCTGGGATTCTAAGTTTATTTCATTAGTTATTAAGAATTGGATAGTTAATATCTTGCTCAAAAAAAAAAAAAAAACCACAAGGAACGTAAATTCATCTACTCATAACTGATCAAGTTTTGGAGTTGTTAAAACAGATTAAAATCAAAAGTTTGTCGTTGCTCTTTCCCCTGCCACTAGCTTGTATGGAAATGTAGCTGAGCCACATCCAGTGTGCCTTGAATGACGGCTTTGACGCGACTCCAGTTGCATCTGCCAGCCATGAGCCATGTTTATTTGGATTGCTGTGGCCTTACCTTGTCCCTTGATTTAGATGCTAACTCTGATTTCTTGTTTTTTGACCCTGCTTTGACCATGTTTTGATTTACATTTTGAATTTTGCTTGTGATAAGTGTGTTTTTGCTATTGACCTGGACTGTCTTGATCTTGAGTTGCCTGTTAATGAACTTGCTGCACATGGATCCTTATTCTGCCTCTCTGAGCCTTTGCTTCTCAGTTGCATATGTATATAATACTGATGTGAAGGTGTTAAACTAATCTAAATTGGATCCATTATCATCCATTAAAAAGCCTTTTCTATGGAACTTGTTTGAAACTCCAGTAGGTCATAAAACACCTCGCTCCTATTCATTCAGTAATAGGAATAGGGTAAATAAAACTCTGACTTCATGCATACTTGCTTAATAAAATCAAACCAGAATCCAGAGTGGTCATTAGAGGTTACAGTGAATGAATTCGGCACGGGCTTCAAAAGGCTCAGCTCACTGATTTGGCACCATGGTATCTTACACAACCAGCAAATACCAGCAAACTCAATACTCAGGTTTTATTCTTAACTTAGAACAAGAGCACAGCCTATAAAGCCCACTGAAATTTGGAAGTTATATGCACTCACAGCACCTCCAGGTACCGTCCTGATCTTCTTACCGCAATAGACACCTTAATATGCTATGTGTCATCACATAAAATTGTAAAATCATCTAGATGAAACTCTAATAGCCTGTGCTTACATGCTTTACAGATACGACCTAATGTTCCTGCAGTTCAAATGTTAATTACATACTAGCCAAGTGCCTGAAATGTCTATAATAACTACATGTACTAAATTGGAAATAAGACTCAGTATGCCAAGGATCACCTCTGCAGCATCATGAACAAATGCCATTAAGATTATTTTCTTTAACCTTCAGTAGACTTTGTATTCTCATCTCCCTGTTAGGTATTTTATTATTCATTCCCTGTATGTGGTTGTCTCTTTTGGTCAGGTAGGACTGCAGGTGTTTTTACAACTCTGGATGTTCCAAGGGGTTGACCTTTCCCTTTGACTAGGGCTGATTTTGACCACGCTCTCTTGGAGAAGACCTGCCTGTAATGAAAGGCTTCAGAAATCACGGTGGTGGGGCACATGCAGGTTGCACAGACTTCTGTGGCATTTTAACAGCACAAAAACCATGCCATTTAATCCAGTATTGTATTCTATGGCAGATGAGGGTTATGGTTATTGATCAAGAACATAACAGTGGCAGTTTAGCTTGAAACTGCTAGAAAACATATAACTCATATTACTTATACTCATACTTATATTGTCATATAAGGATAACATGTTCAAAGGATGGCATTTAGCCTGCAGTAGTTTTTCAAAGCAATGTCAAATATGTAGACATGTGTATATAGAGAACCAGTCCAGGATTTAAACACATACAAATGGTTCGAAAGTCTCTCAGATTTTCTAAGTAAGACTTTTTTAAAGAGAGTAGACCAGCGTGGCATTTAAATCGACAGATGGGTTGTTCATGAACGCCAGTAAATAGTAAAAAATATAAGGGGGAAAATGTTTTCACTATCACAGGTTTGACAGGTGTAAAGAGCTAAAGCAATAAATTGATCATATTAATATAAAATATTTAGATTATTCAGATGAAGAACATAGTCCTTTTATTTATACATGCTAAAAATATACCAGTAATGCATTTAATATATTATTAATATATCAACTGGGTAATGCTTTGTCTGGAAGTTGTTTTAGACCTTTGTATTAGTTTATTATAAGACTGTTCTATTGAGACCAACACTAATGGCCTACCTGAAAAAGTCTGCCAAGCATGAAATTAATGAGATGTCGTCAAATTCATAATACTTGAGAGTGACATTAGGGTGGAAAGACAACAGAAATCCTTAAAGAGGCATTTTATCATGAGTTGGATAATTAATGGTGCTTAGGTTCCAAAAAAGGTGGCTACATGGAACATGATCAAGCACTGACAACATCATGGTATTATTTCAAGGGTGTCTTTGTTTATTTATTTGTCTTAATGTTAGCACAGACAAATAAGTCCTCTTCCAATCACAGATGAGTTTCTACAATCTTTCTTTTTCCAAACAATTATTTTTACTTTCAATGCAATCCATTCCAACTAACCACTTTTCTCTATTGCTTCCTTTACGTAGTGTCATGGATCCACCCACTCGCATTTCCATGTTCACAGGTACTCAAAATTTCTCAATTCAAACATTTTAGCAGTTGATTCCATCTACATAAGAAATTTCTAGTAAATCATACTTATTTCCCAAACCCTTAGTTTCTTCTATGTTTATTTCTCACAAACATCTCGTGCCACCTCACCAGAAGAGACACTGAAAATTCTGGCATCTCAGTCATCACAGAGGTGACCTGACCTCATAGTTAAGAACTGTCAAGAGTGAAACTACCACAGAGCTACTGATCAGGTCAGAGATCAGAGAAAAACAAAGGAAATATCTGTCTCATAATCCACTCCATAGGAATAAGTCTTCTAGTACACACTGCTGTTACTGCACTCAAAGGTTGATACATCAAATCAAAATTCACTCAATTACAAATACGCATAGACCTACATAAACTAATATAATAAAAAAAAAAACAGTGTGTAACTGTTAATAGAATATATGAAAAGAGATCTTTTGGAAGAAGCCTCCAATGTCAGTGCTTTGTAGCAGTCAGACCTAAAACTGTTCATTTAAACTGTTCTTTCTGGGTCCTTGCTAAGATGACAAGCTACATTTTTCCTAGAGGACACACTCATGTTACAGGCAAGTATAAGTGCATCCACCTGTGCAAGGGTCGGAGAATGACGTCCTGAAGTGAGCAGTGATGTGCACACAGAAGTATAAATCAGTCTTAATGCAGACAGCCACTTCACCATCTACAAACTTGAGTGAATACATTAATCGTGGTCATTAATCCTTAATCATCGTGAGCCGAATTGCAATGTAACATGGCTTTCATGGGCAAATGCCATTTGTTATAATGCAAACACCTTCCGGCCTACATACAGAGCTCTATTGCTTTCCGCTTTAACAAGCAGAATATTGTAAAGGATAGATATTTTGCTGTGTTTTAATATTCTTACTAATCTACTGCTCATTATTAGGCATTTCCCCACTATTCTATTATTCTATCATTATTCTGTATTCTGTACTTTAATTACCTACATCTATATAACAAAGTAAGGCAATAAAGATAATAAATAAACAGTTGAACTTGGTAATTCTAGCTGTACTTTACTCTGCATGCAACCATAGGTCGTGGGAGCAGGCCTTTGTGAGAATGGGCAGGAACTGAGGCAGGATTAAGGAGTGAAAATATGAAAAATTCAATTGTTCAACCCATCCAATTTTCTATCAGAGACATAATCTTGAAAAAAAATAGAAAAAAATAAAAAGACTGCCTCATGCACCTTTAAACTTAGCTATAAATGAATCATAATTAACAAATAAAACGTCGTAATTATTGGCAAGTTGCTGTGGTATAAGAGGAATAAAACACTTCAGAATGTGATGTTATGGCATGGCGCTTCACACAACCTCTTTGTTGATTATTTGCCTATAACAGCACCTGTCATGTTTTATTCCTTACACATTACAGTTTTTAAAAAAAAAACATGTTGCCAACATACTACATCACGAACGTCCTCGGTGTCTTGGACAATATCATTGTCTCAAAAGTAATAGAAAATGTAACAATTATTGTGAAATTCATACTGACGGTGAGAATAAAGGGAGACTGAACACCAGTAACCTTAACCTTAGATTTTCACAGGACCTTTTACATGAAACTGATACCATGAAATTGGATGGTTAGTAAAAGCTGATATCAGGTTCTTTATAGTGTGCCTTTATCTTAGACTTTATAATTGAATCAGAAAGAAAGTGAGATAAAGCAAAGGTCTGAAATAAATGCTGTGATCTTTAAATCCACAGGCCACAATGAACCGCATCCAATGACAACATGCATTGCAAGGAATACTGTAGGAGAACCTTGCACCCTAGATTCTCCAATACAGCAAATGATCTGTATAAATATAGACAGTTTAGACAGTTATGGACAATTCCGCTTAACAAGGGCATAGCAAGAAGAGAATATGCAGTAATTCAACATCATGATTGTTCGGTCATTAGTCACATGACTTCATTTTCTATATTTGCATATTTATATTTTCAGATTATTGCTTATGTAATGGGTCAGAAAGATTTTTTTTATTTATTTATTTTTTATGAGGTGCTCTAAATGCTTACATGGCCTCCCCTGATATAAAGCGTATCAGTGAGAGAACTGAGTCACTGGACAGTGAGGGGCATCTCATTACACAGGTAATGGCAGCGTAAAAAGGAGCTATTTCTCATGTCACTTTAGATTATTTTCACAGTATATTCTAACATCCAGCACCAAATTCTCATAAGCACAATGTTTCACATTAAAATTCGAATTTAGAGCAAAATAAGGCACAAGAAAAATCTGTTAAAACAAGAAATACATAAAGATTTTGAAAAAGTATAATAATAATAATAATAATAATAATAATAATAATAATAATAATAATTGATAAATAAATATTAAAATGAAAAATATATGAATGGTTCATGTTTTTCCTGCAACAGCATTTTTCACCACACTGTAATCTTTAAGCATTCTACCTTATACGATTTTAAATACGGCAATTTGAGACTACAAATTGATCCCCATCAGCATGCAAATACAGCATCCTCACAGGAAATCTTATTTGTATCAAGTGCTATTGTATAAGTTGGCACCCAGGATAACTTTACTTCATGTCACAGCTCACATCAATAAGCACCATGTACCTCAGGTCCGTCATTTGTTCGTTAGGGTTCTGCCATCTATGCTTTTGTGTAATTCGTACCCTGATTTGACACTGTGTGCTTAGTCTACATGGAGTTTCTCCAAAGCAATTTTAGGGGGAAAATGATGATCAAGTAAATATGATTCTTCCACTTGTCTATGAAATTCATGTGCACCTTCTCAGTTACTGCTCATTGTCACGTCCGCCATACTCAATTCACAGCCAAACCACAGAGGATTCCCTGCCATGTACATTGAACTTCTTCTTCTGCTGTTCCACTCATTTCCTGTAAATGTGCACACCTGTTTTGTGTTCCCCAGATTAGTTTCTTTATATATGTTCTGTGTGGGCGGTATGGTGGTTCTGTTGCCTCCTCTGTTACTGGCTAACTGACTCGGTTAGATTAGACTAACTGGCTACTCTAAATTGACCATAATAAAGGAAGGCAGAGTAAGGCAGGTACCTTACCTGCCAGAGGAAGGCAGGTAAGAGACTGAAGATTGAACCCACGTCACCATGGTGACAGAGTGGCATTTATCCACTGAGCCAACAGGAAGTCCGTGGTGACAGGCAGGCAGGACGGCAGACTGGAGAGAGGACTGGCATAGTGACGGCAAGTGAGGTTCCTGGGCACAGAGGAGAGCCGGATAAGAGACAGGCAGGCAAAGAATTGCACAAGAAAGAAACCAGCAACAAAACACAAGCTGAGAACACGTGCTACCACAATGGCTGGAACAATGAACTGGCAATGAGCTGGAGTGAAGATGAAGTATAAATGCAGGCGGTAGATGAGGATCAGGTGTGCCGTCAACTAAGAGGAAGCTTGCCCAGCCCGCATGCTTCTGCAAAGACAAGCACGCACACACACACACACATACACACACACACACACACGCACGCAGACGCAGACACACACACAGACACAGACACACACACACCCACACACACACAGGCCGGGCGAGGACAACAGGCGAAAGA
>JAQMYM010000005.1:1335313-1370456 GCA_030014255.1 Parauchenoglanis ngamensis | reverse complement strand
CAGGGTGTACCCCGCCTCTCGCCCGAAGATGCTGGGATTGGCTCCAGCTTCCCCGCCACCCAGACGGATAAAGCGCTTTAGATAATGGATGGATGGATTATAAACAAAACAATGCTATGAGTTACAGAAGCTACAGAGCATAAATGTATTTAATGATGTGACCACACATCTTTGGAATCCGGCAGGAAATAATCACCATGGGTTTTATTCAGAGTTGAATATGTAATGAGGGGCCACAGAGATTTAGTAGTGCCTCTGTGTGTGATTTCAAACATCCTGTCAGTTCTTAAGTGGCTTGCTGTTGTTATATGTGTCATAATCGTACCTGATGTGAGACATGATGTAAACACATGCACAGACAAATTTTGAAAACAGATTTAGCCTTGGACATGCATTTACTGTCATTCTGGGAACAATGTGAAAGAAGGAAAGACTGAAGTATATCCAAAGAAATGCTTCTAGGCTGTGCAACGGTCCATAGTGCTTGGCATGACTGGGTGTCAGGTGTTTTCGAGTGCAAGCCATTTTTAGCATCAGGCTTTTTTTTTTTTCCTTTTGTTTTTTTTTTTTACAGCAGTTCTCCTTTGGCAGAGAGAAAGAAAGCACAAAATTATTGTCCTTGTTACTAACTGTGTGAAAACAATGCCTCCATTCTCTGCCTCCATGCATAGTTTTATTAGTAAACTTTTAGCAAACTTAAAGAATAATTACAAACCAAAAATGCTAAAAAACTAAAATTAATTACCTTCGAAGAATAAATCACATCAGTCCTGATGAAAATTCGAATATATCTGCCCCGTAAATTGCATTTTTCTAATCAGAACTCCCAACCACATGGCTAAGGCCGGAGTTCCAGCTGTAGCTTTATATTAATGCGCTCATTCTGATACGTTATTGTTTCTATAGTAACAGCTCATGCACATGGACTTGTATAGCAGACATGCAAACTAATAATATAATCATGAATTTGTTTTAAAAAAAAAAGCTTGCTTTTTATATATCAAAGAAAAACATTGTTGATGTGGGGTTTTGTTAAAGATGTGGATGTGGAAGTTTTTTGTCAGGAGATGTCTATGTAACTTTTATGGATGGAGGCTCAGGTGTCCACACTTTGGTAAAATAGTGTTTTGTAAAGTTTCCCAGTATGGGAAAGCCATAAGAGCAGAGCAGTTTAGGTTCACTAGTTTCTAAGTAAAACAAAAATGTGCATTTTTGAGGGAAAGAGGAAAAATGGAGATGTAAATGATAGAACAATTGTTTTGTTTTTTTTGCTATAATGTAAGTGATACCAGGAGCTAACCGTTCAAATGCATGATGTGTTGTTCATGACTAAAGTTTGCATGGTAACAGCACTCTGTTTAATGTCATCACACCACCGCGGCATGAATTATTTTCGTATAACAACACCATCTGTCATGTGTTATTCCTTACATTACATTCTCTGTAGATTTAGGAAGAAAAAACAATGGCAATTTAGTATGCTTGTGTTCTACAAACTACTTTTCATCCGCAAGTCTGCTAGTGTAAGCTCTCTTTTCGGTTTAGCCTGCTGTTGTTTTGAATATCAACCTAATTGTGGTTGTAATGCATGTCTCAGCTGAGGGGGACAGTTTGGGTCTTCATCCGGACCTTAGCAAAGTTGCTACACCTTCCATTAACTTGTACTTGCAAAACAGATCCAGAGAAGCTATCAGCTGTACCAAGCTTGATCACTAACAGGAAGTTAAGAGGCCTTGGCCTTGGTTAAAAGACATTCTGAAACTTTTAAGTGGGTGTATGTTTTTGACCCTGTATGTAATTTTAATCCTGTGTTGATTTCAGAAAACCTAAAATCAATCAAATTCTTGTTTTCTTTCCCTATTTGAGACATATGTTGTACAATCATTGAACAACAATATATTGTTCAATTGTTCAGAGAATGAACAGAGAATAGTTTGAAGAAATCATTGAAAGCCAATTATTTCCATGACATTCATGTCCATTATTAATGCGTGCAAACGTCTGATCGCAACTTTATGCCTAGAACTAAGTAGACTTTTACCTGTTTAAGTCTAAAATAAAGGAGAGAACAAAGAAGCTTAAGTGAAATATTAAAGGACAAAATTCTAACTAGGTCTAAGGCAAATAAACTTTGGGTTAATTGATGCGAGGTTAACAGGAGCTAGAGAAATAGCCCGAAAACTGAATACGTCAAACAATAATCTAAAAACTAAGTAATGAATGAAATTTCACTCAGCAGAAGACACAAAAAAAATTAAACTTAAGTCACTTCATGTGCATGGTTGTATAATTGTATGTTGTTTGTTCTTTTATATCAGTAAAGCCAAACATTTCTCTTGTCACCTGTTCTGTTACAGAATATGTACAGAATTTATGTTTTGATACATGTTTTTTTTTCTGGTTAGATCAGAAAAAAAATGTAATATAGAAAATAACACATAGCATACCTGAGGCATAAAGACATCCACTGGAGCAATGATAATGTCAATCTAACAGCTTTCTGCTATTCTGAATCTATAATGCTTTCACAGGTTTCCACTTGAACAAGCCACTCAAAATGAAAGTGTTGGGCTGGATGACCGTGAACAACCCGAGAACCATCAAGGGACAGGCCTGCCATGAACTGGAAGCTGCGTGGCATAACCAGACACTTATTTCAGAGGTCTATGGAAATATAAAAAATAAAATCACTAATGTTTTTCTGATCTGAATTGGTAAGTGTGACTCAGTCATGCATTTTAGTTGAACGCCAGACAGTAGTAGAAGCACATTTTTTTGTTTAATCATTTAAGGCACAATCTACCATCAAACAATCTGTCCATGTTAATAACATTACCATGAAATATGTTTATGACAGTGAAGAAGATTAAAATGACATGCTAATAATAGGGGTAAATTACAAATTATTACTTTATTATAAACCCTGATATTCTTTTCTTATACAATATAAAGTATTGATATGATGAAACAAATAAGCAAATAATCAGGTGATCCATCCTCTCAGGGGTTATAAATATATGATTTAATCAGTTGTGACATCTTGGAAATAGTGACCTCTTCCAGGGGTTTCTGACTGGGTTAAAGGTCACAAAAGCAGTGGGATGAGATGAGTGGTTTAAGTTTATTCTTCTTCAACATACAAAAAGGTTGGAATTATATGGTTTCTACTGAATAATTCTGTATTTCAAATCTTAAATCTCAAACTATAATATTTTGATTTTTAATAAGGCATGTAAGCAACATTATATGTAACTGACAGTAACTGTCTTTCCTAAATTGTCAGAAACTTAATTATGCTTTTACTGTACATATATTCTCCAAAAGGGTGTGTGTGTGTGTGTGTGTGTGTGTGTGTGTGTGTGTGTGTGTGTGGGGTGGAGGGGTTTGGAGGGGGGGGTTAAGGCTTAGATTTTGTTTTTACTTCTTTGGCATGTTGTTCCTAATCAGTACAGTAGATAATAATATTGCTCCAAAATTTGTCCATCACAGATTTATTTATGGAAGACGTAATAGAACAAATAAACACTAGAGTATTCTGATGTCTCCTGCCCTATAATTGCAAATTAACTTTGAATAATGCAAGGTTATAGTCCTATGTTTCCACACTGATCAATTATTAATCATTACTTTGTTCCTATTCTGTGCTTTAATAGTTGTACATGCAAGCATTATTCCTTAGACTTCTGCCTTGTGCATTAAACACAGACATTTCAAACACAACATAACAGAACTGTGATTTATGTAAGTGTCTACATACGCTATTTAATGAGATGCAGAGTATATGAATTCTGTATGAGAAAGACAGGTGATTGTTTTTTATTAAAATCTGTGCCTTGTTGGTGTGAACAGTGGTAAACATTTGCACATATTTACATTAACCAGGCATACACATGCAAGCATTACCTTTTCCAGTGCTGTCATGTTTCAGCTTTTGTCAGATCTATTGTTAATGCTTTGTTGCCATGTAACCAAGGCCCTGAAATGCTCACGCTTGGTACGAGTATGAAAATTATGTAAATCATATGCTATGACCTTCACAGTGACCAACCCAACTGACACAGAGTCCCATATCTCAACCTAATTGAACAACTCCGGGAGAGTTTGTACCATGTTACACAGCGCTCTCCACCACCATCATCAAATATCAATAGTTTACCACAAGTGCTTCATAAGGAGTTCTGTCACATCAACCCCTGTGATCCAGTTTATCCAAGGGACTACTTAAAAGACTCAGATGCAATCTATCAGATAAGAAACATGTATATGCATACTTGATTAGTGATATGTAAAACATCTTTCTTAATAAATAAACCACAGCTCTTATACTTACATGGATCTGAAGCATTTGCATCTTTGTGCATGTTGTGCTTAATTAAGGCTTATGAAACCTCTTTACTCTAATCTCGGCCTCATATCAGTACACGGCCCAGTGATTAGACCAGAACTGCTCTAATATTACTTCTTTTATACATACTGACCCCAATTTGTGATTCCAAGCCTGAAACAAAAGCTCACAGCTTCACCATGTGATAGTCTCACCTATAAGATAATATGCAGGCTTCGCATAAATGCAAAAGCTGTAATTATAAAAGTGTGTGTTGGTAGAGCATGCTGGATCAGGACAGAGCTGAGCAGGAACAAGAGGAGAAAAGCAAACATGTTCAGGAGTACAGCCCCATATCGCAAATGAATGATGAACCAATTACTTCTCATCTAGCTCACATATTGTTGTAGAGTGTTGCTGATGAATATCCAAACCCAGCTGCCAGAACGTTGCCACAACTCCGCTTACAGAAAATACAGACAGGACACTTTTAATCCAAAACTGAAATGGAGTATAAACATTAGGTATGATTGGCTGGATACAGCCCTGATTCCAGCCATCATTAAAACCTTAAATGTGAACACTTGGGCCATTTTGGTCCCACAATACACTTGCTATTGCTTAAACTCAACTATATTTGGCTGAGAACCGTCTGCTATCTGAGGCATACAGCTTGTGGCTCTGCACTCGATGCCTACTGGCTGCTACTCTAACTTACTCACCCACAATCATTCACAAACAGCAAGGCAGCCTTGGCACAGTCATATTTATGCACCCAATTGTGTCCTTGTACGTGTACAGTCACTGGTAAATCCTCCCTAAATGCCAGAGCAGGGAGGCCTGTGCCTGTTCCACATTGCATGAGTGTTGACTTTTGCCTACTGATCTGATTCTGTCCTTCACAAGCTGCATAAAGTCCAACATACAATTTATCTTCAGGTCAATGGAGAGACTGCAGTGCAGTGGAGATTGATGAAGCTATGCTAAGCAGCTGCCTATGCTCTTTGTGTATCTTGACCCTAAAATATGAGCACATCCACCAATAAACCCAGGGAAGAGCAATAACTGCTGGCAGTTATGGAGCAGTATTTACCACACATGACCATTATGGAACATAAACAGTTGTGCACGTAAGTGGAAAGGAGTAGAAAAGAAATCTGACAAAGTGTGGATGAAATGGGGGTTGCTTAGTTTCTGTGTGTATTAAGTGCATTTCCACTACAGTAGAGCTAATGAAGATCTTTGGTGGATAAAATGCTGCAAAGCCAGTTCATTACTCATCAATATGTGTATATATATATAATTGTACTATAACTATTGTTAGTTATTAAAATTCCCTGGTACAGTCACACTCTATTCACTTTATATGTACAGTTTATAATATAAAATAAGTTCATTTTATGAATTAATCACCTGTGTTTTGAGTCATGACACAAGTGCATTAACTTAGCCTAGCTTTCATTAATGGATATCCAAAGCCATTGTTGCAATCCATGGAAAGGGTCAAAGCATGAGATTAAACACAAAATGTTCATAACCAAAAAATAGAACATATTGAGAAACAATAAAACAAGGCTTGAAAATGAATTTTTGCAATACTATACAAGAAACAGCAGAAATGAATAGACAAATTAATCAAGCTCTAAAACAGAAGAAGAGAGCAGACCATTGACAGGATGTGGGGTGGAGACGAGACCAAAACCAGAAAACAGGTACATGGCATGACAAAAACAAAAGTAGAGTACATGGTGAATCCAAAACAAAAAAACATGACTAAACAGGCAGTTACTCTGGGAATGGAAATTTGAACAGATCTTCTATTATTTTCATTCATTTTTTAATGTTTTTTCTTTTTCTTTTATTATAAAATTATATATTTATATTTATATACATATTATATTTATTATTTTTATTTTATTTTTAGCACTCATAGTGTGAGCAAGGAAGTAGCATGACCAGAACGCATCATTACAGCAGTGCTCTTTTATTGGCAACTCAAACTTAGAGCACAAACACAGTCCTGGGGTTTAGCCACAGAACTGGATCAATAAGGGTAAGACTGGAACGGATAACAAATCCCTTGAGGCTTCATCAAAACACTGAACAGAAAGTAACATAAAACAAACATGAACCAGCATGCTGATTTAACACATGTCCGGACAGACAACCCGTAAACATCTCTCTTATTAAGAGCAAAGGCTTATGCTAATAAAAACAAAGGCGTCAACCTTCACATTAACAAATAAGCGGACCATACTGTATATGCACTTTAATATAAGATCACAAAAATGACAATTATTAATATTACTGTGTTGTACATTGGCCATTGTTGTACTATTGAACACTCCTTTTGCAGGAGGGAAATCAAGCCACCGCTGCCATCTAGCAGTGACTCTGTAAACTCAGTCAGTAACACACCTGTATGTACAGGCGACTATTAAAACAGTTTTTTTTTCTCGACAGTTATCATAATGTGAAAAATACTAAGCATGTAACGTTTAATAGAATTGTATTGTTTTGTGACTGTGTTGTGGCAATGTTCTTTTACAGACACCAGTGCTTTAATACATAGTGTTCTAGCCAAGGGCTACAGTGGCAAGGAAAACTGTCTAAGAAGAAGAAACCTTGGAAAGAAAACCAAGTCTCCTCAGAGGGAGTATATACATCTCTTGGAGGCACTGTGAATCATGAGATATTTTTATTATCCTATATACTTTATGAATTTAGATAGCCTATTAGTTTATAAGAAATACATCTCAATGTGCAGCTTTAAATCGTAGATGTAACTCCTAGGGGAAGAAGACAGGTTGATCATTCCATCAGTAAGAATATATCAGGTGCTTGTAGTCGTATGCACTTAAGTAGGCGCTTGTAGGTATCATATAAGTAGAATCCAGTCAGGAGCAGACGTTCGAAGGCCTCAGGGTGGTAGGTGTAGGATATGGATCTGAGAAAGAACTAGTGGATCTCAGGAGGAATGAGAGGAATGAGCGTGTGTGTATTGGAAGCAAAAATAAGGACAAAATTATCTAAGGGCAGATTTAACTGTACCATATAGTGGAGTGCATAACGTTATGGGGCTGATCGGAGTGCCACAGTTATAGTCAGGGCTTGCCTAGGGGGGAACTAATGAGGCACATAGTCTTGATGAGCAACTCTACATTTCATCATCAAGAATCAACAAGCCATCAGATGTAAAAATAAATAAATAAATAAAAAATACACATGGAGATTCTGATATCTTAACCTTGCTAGGCCTGGTCCTACACCTCTACTTTTTTTTTTGTATGCTGGTCAATATTTATCCTGAAACTTTGTATGTTTTAGAAATTGTTCTCTTTAGCATTCTTTACTATTGATCAGCCACCTGTGGGAATTTCCTAACATCATACTCATTTCCTGTATCACGTTGCTTGTTGAATCTAGCCTTCTGCGATAATAAAAGCCTGTAACAAAGCCATTATTGCATGTTAATGAGAGCAGAACAGTGCTTTCTTTTATCCAGCTTGATATTCCAAACACGTTTAACAATTAGTAGCTGGCACAACTCAGCAGGTAGTGACAGAACGCTTTAAGCAAACACATTGAAGGTTATCTGTATAGAAAACCAAAGTGGACATTTCTTTTTGGACGTTTTGTTACTTGTTTTATGTGACAAAAAATGATATTGTAGGAATCTTATCCATTTAAAATGCTAAGACCCACATCACTGTCAAAATAAGCATTTGAAACCTTTCCCTGTGCACAGAGTAAAACTGGATGTGCATTCATATTTCATCACAGAATGTTTCTATTTATTGATATTTAATAGAGGAAATTTCTCGCTAAACTAATGAAAATTATGTTAGGCATCCTACACTATCATTTTATTATTGGCACAGAAATTAATATGGTTTGCAGTCTCAAGCTTGATAAATCTCATGTGGCGCTTACAGATCGAAGCTCTAAAGCTTGGATTGATTTCATATCCCAGTTATAAATGAGCGCAGCGCCTGGGGATTTGAAAAATGAGATCTGAGTTTTCTCTGTCTGGCACAAGATACATTCTGGATTAGAGTTTTTTGTCTTTTTTTTTTTTTTGCAGTGCTCTTATTAAGCATATCAGTTACGCAGACACATTCCCGATTTTGTCTGCTCATTGTCCCATTCTCTGCAACATAGAACCAATTCACACATTGATACGAGTGTCTTTACTTTACATCATTACTCCAAAATGCCTCTACTTTACTTCCTTACTTCAGAGAGCCTCTTCTTTACTTCTTTACTCTAGAGTGACTTTTCTTTATTTCTTTACTCCAAAGTGCCTCATCTTTACCTCTATACTTGAGAGTGCCTTTACTTTACATCGTTACACCAAAGTGCCTTTTCTTTTTTATTTACTCTAAAGTGCCTCCTCTTTACTTCTTTACTTCCAACATCCCTTTTTTTACTTCCTTACTACAGAGTGCCTCTTCTTTACTCCTTACTCTTTTTTTTATTTCTTTACTCCAAAGTGCCTCTTTTTTTTCTTCTAGAGTGCCTCTTCTTTACTTATTAAAGTTCCTTTATCCAATTTTTTTTTTTGCTTGTTTGTAAATTAATTTTAAAAAATCATGAGATTTTTAGACATTTCAAAAAGGAATTTCAGTGGAATGATACTGGAATAGTACAAATGTCAACATTATTATAAATGAAACAGAATACACTAATACAAAAGGGGATGTGATGAGGTTCTGGAGCTCATTTGAAAAAATGATGATCTTAAAGGCACAATTCTGTCTTTTTTCTGTCAAAAAAAAATCTATTTGAGGATGATAATATGAGTAGTTCCCTAAAGTCACTGAACTCCATTAAAAACTATTATAATCTTTTAACAGATAATTAACCTTTTTACATGTGAAAAATGTCACATGCCAGTAATATATAGCAATAATCAGGAGAAAGTGAATAGAATTAATAGACCTAATTAATGACATTAGAAAAATTACAAGCACAAATGGGCAATTATTGAAAAAATATCTTTTTGTCTTCCTAGCAAGTTAATTGTATACTGTAGCTTCTCCACTGCATCAGCATCTTCCTCTCACTTAGTAACAGATTCCTTCTTCTATTTGACACAAGCTTTTTTCAAACTGTCTGAGTGCAATCTGGGTTTGTACCAGGGGAAACTGCTGAGTCTGATCCATCCTTTAATACACTGCATCCAGCTGCAAACAAAAGTTTTCTAAGTGTAGCCCTCTGAGGGGGAAAAGAGTAAAAAAGAGAGACAGTTACTTTGCTCTTAGCAAGCCTTCCCTTAAAGCTGATAAATGGCCTAACTCATTAGAGAGAACTGGAGTTTCAGTGGAAGCTTACTGAGGAAAAGTAAACTTTAGCAACATTTTATCCTCCAACATGCCTGCAAGCTCTTTAGATGTTGCCTGTTCTGGACTGATTCCTGCAATTTCTAAACACTAAGGTTTTCTCCACAGGGCACCTGTTATACTTGTTGTCAATTTATGATTGCATTTCCTTTTATCATATAATGTTCATTTCCATTTGTCAGTGTTCTTGTAACTGCTTCTAAAGAATGAAATGGCTGAATTGTGGACTAAATAATAAATCAGTTAATTCATTAATAAACAAACTCAGGAGATTCTGAGTCGTAGATGTGGATATTGCAATGCTTTCTAGAAACTGATATCTACTGAAGCCCTAAAAGCCCTACACTTTTTATTTGGCCCTTTTCTCATGTCAACTAGATATTTTTGTCATCATCACTAAATAACAAAATACTGTTTTTACCACGATTGAGATATAATTTTCCTAAGATCTCAAGATCATGAAACTCTATTTCTATCATGATGTCTACATAATTTGCCCATAATCCTGCTGATCTGCATCTCTCTGTCAATCATCCGGTATCCATGGAGCCCTGGGCCTGGGTCAGCGATGTAGTTCATTACAGAATCAGCCTCACTTTGATTGTGCCTGTGATAAAGCTGTAGTCTTGCTAACTGCCTTTTTGAATGACACACACTAATGTGAACATTGTCTGTAACGGCAAGACATAACGCTATTTCAGTCTGTGTCAGGCTTCGTTGAACAGAAATGTAACGTGCTGATCAATATATTCCCGCACTTCTGACATTGATGCAGAGGATGATAGTCAATGGCTCGGTAATGCTTTCGGGAAAACCAAGTTTCGCTATCTCAAGAAAATTATGTCACTATCATGGGAAAACTATGTTTCATTATGTCATGATAATAACAAAAACAACTTGAGATCACAAAAATAAATAAATAAATAAATAAATACCTCGTTATCACAAGAAAACAACATCTGTTATGTCGTGATAATGACATAAATAACCTGAGCTCACGAGAAAACAGGCTGAAAAAAATATGTAAATCCATGACCTTTTAGGGCTTCTCTAGCTATCAAGTGCGTGGTGTCACAGCAAAGTAGAAGGTCAGTATAGTGGAGGAAATCACCTCCAACTTTAGTTTGTGAACAAGACACTATTTATAAGTGCGAGGGTTTGAGCTGTGCTGGTGGTTTGGGCTGCTGATTTTGCCCTTTTTTTATATAACACAGTCAGCTATTTTTTTTTTTTTTTAAGCAGTCTAGGAACAAATTCACTTGACGTTTACTTGAACATAAGGCTTTTATTGTGCATTTAAATACTTCTCCATTTCCACACCATTCAATTCAGCAGGACATTCTGCTCCCAACAGGACCCAGGAGATGTAAGGGAGTGATATTAGATGTCCAAAGAATGCAGATAATAGTCAAATGCTATTCATAACATCTCCATTTGCTTTGTTAGTTGTTGCAATGGGAGCAATGAAGTGATGAAACATAAGGAAAAAGACTCATTTCTAATATGAACTGCTTTCACTTACAAAAGACTCAGAAGAACTTTGGATTATACATGGATTATTTTATATGTTTGTATACTCAGAGGCAATCTTAATATGCAAAGAATGTTGTTCTCTACACTCTTAATGGCACTTGCATTGTGGTACCATCATTGTGGATGTTTTATCCAGGAAAGTGTACATGTGGTGTACCTTTAAACAGCTTAAAGTCTATTTATGAACTTCAAATTATTTCGAAAGGTTTCTTAGATTGCTATGTACAACTGGGATTCAAACATTTGTACCAACCTGTTGATTGGCAGTCAGCCTGCATGCTCTTCGAAGATGAAGTGGAAAACCTTCGGTTGAGATGAGGATGTTCCACATTATCGAGCCATTACATTGAAGTGTGTTGTAGGTCCTTCAAACCCAGACCAATAGATGTGAAGTAGGCCACAGTAATGGGCTTTGCTAATTGAAGTAGTGAAGGTCTGCAGTTTTAATAGAGATCAGATCAGAACAGCGTTGTGTAGTGCATGGGTTTTTTTTTAATTTTTATTATGGATCAGAATTCTTTGAAGCACTGCTTTTTTTACATTAAAACAGAACATGATTCACAGCATGTGTTTATTTTATATACATACAGTATATAATTCAAATTCACAAATTCATACTTACAAACAGTTACAAATTGATGTCATGGTGTTAGATTGAAAATCTTGTCCCTTCTCTGTCCTTTGACCACTGTTCCTTTTTCCTCTCTGTCCTGTGCTCTCCAGACAATTTAGGTCCTTATGACAAGGATGTTCTGTTTAGGCTAAGCTATCGTAAAAACATGATATACTATTCCTTATTTATCTTATGTCACACTCCTCATGTAGGAGACCTTCATTATGTGAAGACTACAAGTCTCCTTTCATCTAAACAAATGTGTTTTTCTATTTATCTGTTTCCTTGAGAGATCTGTTTCTATGTATAAATACTTCTAGACTTTCTTCATTAAAATCGGACCGAGTTTAACACGACATTGTGTCTGTTGGCTCATTCTGCAAGCGCTTGTCACACAGAGGAGAATAGAGAAAGACGGTTGCAGAGTCTGATAGAGATTGAACCTGAATCGAAGCTCACAGAAGCGCTAACACATTTAGTCACATTTAGGCTTTCAGTGACTTCTTTGAACTGTTTTTTTTTCTGTGGCAGAATGACAGCACATCATACACCTTTAATAGAAAAAAACATGAATTTGTTGCAGAATTTTAATTTTGGGGTGTTGTCCGAAATCAAAGGGTCAAAATTCATCATACACCAGACCTAATATTTGGTTAAATGTCCCTTAGTAAGTTTCACCTTTGCCAGATGCTTTTGAAGCCATCAACAAGCTCCTGTGAGAATTTTGGTTGAATTTTTGACCACTATTCTTGGCAGAATTAGCAACGTACAATTACAACAAAAGTACTGGACACTTCGTGTGTAATTGATATGCAGTTAATATGGGTGATGTTTCACTGCTTTAAATGGTTTTGTATTCTGCCTTGATGTTATAATTTGCAAACACTGAAATCTGTGAAATTGTCATAGTTCTCATTTCGCTGATAAACCCAACCCTTCTGGTTGATTCAAGTGTCGCAGATGTTAATGAGCTTCAATCTGCATGAGTAGGCCACAATGAGCAATGAAACTCATTAAATGGATTTTATATGGAAATTTAACAGCTGGATGAAAACGTCTCGATAGATTCAGTGGTGTAGTCCTGAATGTGTTACTAAAATATGTAGTTGTTTTATGCTTTTGTTACCATCATATCTTATAGGTGGCAAAGATGTCACATGCATGTTCTTTGGTTCACATCATTGGTTTCTTATTTTTGCTTTTAAATTTGAAACTTTCCTTTGGCACTGCAGCCAGGTTCTCCATTCAGCCTTTTCTTTTGAGATCTCTTCAAACAATTGGCTGCAATATGTGCTTTCTAATTTTGCTTGTAGACCAGTATCATCTTCAATGTTAATGAAGTCTGTTACCTTTCTATCCCACCACTGAAATCCTCTTTCACTGTTATCAACATGCTTTCCTGCCAAGTGGTGCCAAATTATGATAAATGTCATGTTGGATTGATGTAAAAGTCGGATGAATTCCAATTCCAAATTGATTCTCAGACAGAGGTTGCCATGTATTGGATTTCAGTACTAGATATGAAAGTGGACCAAATCGGAAATTAAAAATTGAATGTGTTTTTTAGTGTGCTCACAGCCATGCAAGTAAAAAATCTGTCTCAGATTTTGAAGAAAAAGATTGGATTTCGGCCACTCTTGCCTGCTGTGTGAATGAAGCCGAATAGGCATGTGTTCATGTGACAACAAACCAGCTTTCACTATCTCATAAACCTTCAGCATGTCCCACATATCTTCTCTCTGTGTGCTCAAAGCAGTTGCTATTAATGCTTTCCTCAAACATCCTCTTTGTGAAGATTTATGATCATAGTCTTAAAGCCTAAACCAGAGGAGTCCTTTAAAATGCTGTTTGCCAGCCCATTGAGCAACAGCTCTAGGGAAAGAATGGAAATTTGGCAACATATCCACATGTTTACATCCTGATGGGTTTATCAATGGTTGCTCTGTAAAAACCTCCAAGCGAGGAGGCAATTAACACAGCTTGGCAAAGGAGATTCATCAGTGGCACCAAAGCCTTGAGGTCTAATTATTTTTGCCTCTGGTCAGTTTCTACAATCCCCAGCACCAGTGTAGAAACAACTTCATGGCTCCCGATTCTAGCAGGCTATTTTCGGAACATTTAAATCAATCTACGTGCCATCAAGTGGCTGGCAAGATAATTGTTTTAGTAATTTAACTGTCTAATTAGGGATATTCTGCAATGCACCGGTTATAAAAGCATGGCCATACTTTATTTAATTACAAGTTCGAGTATGAGTAATGCAAGCAAGAAAATGGAAAAAAAATCTTCTGATGTATCCTCTGAGGTAAAAAGCACCATGACCTCCTGCAACCACACATGCTTCCTGACAGGGGAAAAGAAAATTGGTCAGCACATGGCAATGACTCTTTGCATGCTGCACATCAACCAGATGGAACTTGGAAGTTTTATTTATATCTTTTCATTAGGACAGTATTGTTTTAATTACTTCAGGAATTATGGCAGATGGTCCACATTTGCTGGGAGCAGGAGTCTTAACCGGAGATGAAATACGTCTGAGATTTGTTTATTGAATGATGAATTAATCTGAGCTTCACACAACCCTCTTCTGAGATTCACTTGTATAAAAACGACAAGTGGGAGGTGTTTAATTAGGCAGGGTGCTATGCAATCTGCATATCAAACCCGTTTGCTTCTCATGACGTATGCCTTTATCTAAACCTTGTTTCTGTGAACATGCAAAATGAATAATAAAAAAACAAATAAAGAGAAATCAATTCTAATATAGTATCTGTTCCACATATTTTTTATGTGACAAAAAGACACCAGTGGCTGTTTTAATTAATGACTATATGCACTAAGCTAATGTTTAGATACTCTTTTCTTTTGGTTATTTTTTTTTTTTTTTTTTTTTTTTTAAGTTCTGGTTCACCGTAGCATTCTTTTTTCCTAAGCATCAACAGACATGCCTAAACAACACTTTGGTCACCTGTGCATTAGTAGAGTCAAAGATTTACTCCAGTGTTTTAGTCATTTTACATATGCAGTATATTATACATTATATTCATAAATACAAACCAGAATAGGGTAATGTGCCTTGCTATATATTGGGTAAATAAGAAAGTAAGTAAATAAGTGAATAAATTAGTAAATACGCAAGGGGGTTCTTCAATTCTCTAAATAATATCTAATATAAAGGTCATAATAAAAGTGACCCACAAAATGGCTCTTATTCATCAAAGTTACATAGAAATGAGATTTGAGCTTTGGGAATGATTCCTGTTCTGTTGGCCTTTAACTAACTGGCATGGAGAGTGATTGTATAATGCTTCAGGCATTCTCTTTCTCCCAAATGTCAGTTATTTTACAACTTCATTTGTGTGCGATTGAAATGATTGGGCTGTTACTGATGAATCATCTTCAACTGCATAGAAACAATAGCTTACTAAAAGATATGCTGGAGACCCACCAGCAGACACACCCCAGTTTATTTTATATCGACATTGTTGGCATAGAAAATGCGTAAAAGGAACCATCACAGGTCATGTGGAGAGTTAAATTAAGCATCATAATTACTTAATAATAACCAATAATACAAAAATATCTTGTTTGTCAGTATTCAGGCCTAAGAATGAACTACTGCTGCTCAGAACAACATGAACACGGCATGGAGTTCATCAAGTTGTTTGTGATTCTGACCTATTTTTCTTGCCCAGTATAAACATTGTGAACTACTACATTCAGAACCACTGGTTGACTATTTGTAGTTATATGAAATTCATGCTTTGAGCAATGTAAAGTATGTATATATATTATCCCCTCTACTTGGTATATTTTGCAGTGGATCCACACCAGAAACAGTGTCTGATATATCAGCCAGCCAGTCTATCCTATATCACATTAATAATCATACATTGCTCACATTTTTTTTTTGCTTCAGATGGTCCCGGGTTTGATTCCGGCGCCTTTCTCTGTAGAGTTTGCATGTTCTCCTCGTGCCTGCGTGGGTTTCCTCTGGGTGCTCTAATTTCCTCCCACAGTAAAAAGACATTTGGATTAGGTCAACTAAGTTGCCCATAGATGTGAATGTGACTGTGAATGGGCCCACCATTGCACAAGCTAGTGCGGTCTTAGTGCCCGTCCCAAGCCTGGTTAAATTGGAAGGGTTACATCAGGAAGGGCATAGAAGATCCACCCACATTAAATTGAGGCAAATTTACAAAGGTTAGTCTATTAGTGGATCTTTATGTCAGTAGTTGACTTCTTTTCATTCATATATTATCAGTAGAAGTCTAAACATTTTTCTCTTGCATCTCATCTCATCTCTTCTATTTTTCTGCTCCAGTCTGCTTTCTCAGTCCAGATTTTTTAAGTATAAAAACAAAAACATTCCAACAATTTACAAAATGTAACATGCTGGCAAACCATTTATCTGTTAACATCAAACAGAAAGGGAAAAAAAATGTTAGTTTTATATATAAGAGATTTAGAGCTGATGTGTGGTGGACGAAGTGGCCTTTCAACTCCTTTATGTTGGTAACATAAATACTTGGAGCTTGGTGTGTCAAGCTGTGACAGATAACCCTTACCTTGAGGAGGTGGTTTTGATGTTGTGAATGTGGCTGCGGTGACCTGGAGTTGAACAAATTGTCCTTGGATGGTGGTTTAATAGAAGGATACCAGCAGGGGTGGTTGGTATAAACGTGCAACCAGAGCTGAGCCCCTCTGTTTTTCAAAGAAAAATAGCATCCGTAAAAGGTTTTATTTTTGGCATCCAGATTATTATTTGTTAACAAACGTCATACGGCAAGTTCTATAGTGTTAAATCCACTCTGAAGGAGTTCATTTTAACACTACGCTGGTTTTAACTTTGTCCCAGTCTTGGACTGTTTTCAGTGAACTTCACTGACACATACAGTTCTCTGAAAAAGTCTTGCAAAGAATGCACATGCAAAGAAATGCTGTAAAGTAAGATGACTTCAAAAATAATTAAATTATTATTATCTTAAATAGTAGTCCCAGGTACAATTTGTGCAGTTTTATAAGGAAATGAGCTGGTAAGTTTTACCGATCATCTTGGAGAATCTGCCACAGTTCTTCTAGAGACTTTGACTGTCGCACTTGCTTCTTTTTTTGCAGTAAAACCAAGCAGCTTCATTATGTTTTTTGTCTGAAACGTGGTTTCTTACATCATATGTTGCCTTACAACATTTTTCAAATACAAATAATTTTTTTGGAAAAGAAATACTTGGAAATCTAAAATGTTTTTGCACTGACTGAATAATGAAGAATTTATAACACGGCATAAACACAGTAGAGCACTGCAGAATCGAAACGTTTTTTAAAAAATTAGAAATCATGTATGCAGGTGTCCGTGTGTCTTGAAGTTTCTGTGTGTGTGTGTGTGTGTGTGTGATATTTTGCCCCACATGGATGGAACCTTGTGATATATTAAATTGTTCAACCTTAATAGTTTCATTGTTAAACTATTCATAGATATCAGATTCTAGCCCTCCCATCTGATATAATGAATAGATACTAGCGCTAAGACATAAAAGCCATGAGCTATGTCATAATAGACATAAAAGCTAAGCTTATTATACCCAACATTCCAGCATATTGCTGGCAAACTGCCACTAGGGTTACTGTAATTTTCCCAGGTGTTCAGGACTGCTAATGCCATCTTCGATCAGGTGTTAGTCTGGTTTCTGGCACTAAAGGAACTGTAAGCCAAAGTGCAGTTTTTCAGACAAAACATTTGACTCTAAAGGTGCACTATGTAGAATTCAGTTGATTGCTGCCAACTGAATGCCTCTCCCTTACTCCTCCCTTTCTAAGCATGTGTCGGAACGTGCGGTAGCCGTCAGGTGCCCATAGCATACTATCATTACTCCCTTGCTTTTTCCGTGCCAAATAATAAGTATGCTCCACCATTTTTTTAAATATGGGTTCTCAAACTTGTTAGCCAGCACCAGCAAACTGATTCTTCTTCTTTCTTCTGGGCTTCTGTAGCAGAACAACATGGTGGCTCCGTTAAAGAGGATGTAGATATGAAGGGCTCATTCTAAGCTTATGAAAACTCAACAATTTGTAGTTACAGGTAATTATACACTAATGGGATCATATTTATGAATACTATAATTCATTTCTGATAATAGAACTCCCTAAATCCCATACAGTGGACCTTTAAGTGGATTTTAAATGCATTTCTAATTAGCCTCCATAAACAAGGTTACACAGTTATACCTGCTTAGAATGTAAGTGCAAAGAGATCTGACACATGTTTAGTGCTGATGCAGCTTTTGGACAAAAGGGGTCAACTGGCTTTTTGTTTTTTTTCTGGACCCATTACTGTAAGCTGAGGTAGTAATACAAGCCAGAAGGCAGCCGTCTTATTAATCCACCAGTCACTCCTCAGCAATTTGCCATCTTAGAGCAATTTTACAGAGCTTACACAATAGGATGCCTTTAATAAAGAACACCTGGCACAAAGATGGAAATGACACCAACAAATAGGAGAACTGTCAGCCAAAGTGAACCTTAAATCCGGATGAGTAATGAATGCGTCAGGGCTTGAAGGCTAGCTATTGATGTTAGTTGAATTTGTTTGCGACCTGTCATGATTCCTTCAGGAGAGCAGGAACTTCTTGTCCATAGTTAAAATATTTTTTCGAACTTGTCACAGAGTTTTACTAGTTGTCCTGTGCTGTCAAACACTTGCTGGAGTTCATTGGCAGTGATTATTCTTATCGCAGAATGCCACACTGAGCTGGCTGGTGACATTAATTAGGGCCATGCTGAAGCCCAGTTATAAGGATTGTGGAACCGTTAAGCATTCTCACTGTGACCAACTGCCTGTGTCAGGTTTTCTCTCTTGTTATTGTATCCTGAACTCCTATATTCTGCCTCATATATCATCATAATGTCACTGGAATACAGGCAAGCATTTCATAGTAAAATATATTAGATTTTTTTTTTTCTAAGACTGCAGAATTTTTTATAGTAAGACAAATTGGAATAATCAAAGCTGCAGCATAATAAAGTGTGGCTAAGGCCTTGGTTTCAGGGTTACTTATTCAACTGTTAATCATTTATCTATGGAGTTAGGGGTCACGATTTAAAAAAAATCTAAATGAATAGTTCTAAGCATGTTAATCAGCATGACCTTGTAGTAGATAATTTAGTGCCAGTAAACTAAGAGCAAACCCAGAATGACAACTATGAATAGCAAGATTTCTTTCAATATATATCAAATTCCAATACCTCTATGGAACATGCTGAGGGTCATTTATTAAGGGCAAGTGTGACAGAGCACAGTGTGAGGAAATGAACATGGGGGGGAAATCAGACATTTCAGTACCACTGTGCATTGCCAAACTCACTGCTTTTACAGATTCAGCTATAAATTATAAATTACATGTGCCTTCAGGTGACAAATGTTTCATATACTATTTTGTCAGTTCAAGGTCTGAAAGTCAAATATTTAGAGAAAGCACAATGAAAACTGAATAGTTTGTTTCTACTATACCAAAATCTCACTTGTATTTTAATAAAGTAATTGAACAATTATGGGTTACTACAGATATATGTGAGCAGAAAAACATCTCAAAATGCATCATCACATGTTGTCAGTCTAGAACAGGAATCTGTGGCTACATTGAGCACAGGCTCACTGACACTGGAAGGTTAAAAATTGGGAAAATGTTGTATGGTCTAATGAATCATGTTTTCTGCTGTATCATGCAGATGGTAGGAATTTGGCACAACCTGCCATCTGTCAACAGATCAGGCTGGTGGTGGTGGCATAATGTTGTGGGAAATGATTCCTTGGGTACACATGCAGCCCCTTTAATACCAATCAAGCATTGTTTGACTGCCATGTACTATCTGAGTATTGTGGCTGACCATGTGCATCTCTTTTTGGCCACAATTTACCCATCTTATAATGGCTACTTCCAACACAGTAATGTTCCACATCACAAAGCACAAGTTGTCTAAATTCTGCACATAACAATAAGTTTAGTGTACTCTAATGGTATCTCCAGTCACCACATTTGTATCCAGTAGAGCACCACGGAGATGTGGTAGAACAGGGGATTCACAGCAGGAATGTGCAGTTGACAAATCTGTAGAAATCGTGGGACGCTATCATGTTAACATGGACCAGAATCTCAAAGGAAAGCTTCAAACATCTTGTGGAAGCTATGCTGTGAAAACGGAGGCGGTTCTGAGAGCAAACCAGGGGTCCTACCCAGTTTTAGTATGGTACTTTGGTGTTCCTTATAATCTCAGGAGAGATGTCTTTTGAATCTATTACACGCTCGCATAGCAGTTCAACTAAACAGAATGAGCATTGAGATATCCATTTTAGAATACAAAACAATCAAAATAGCATGCATTTTCTATAATTTTATATGAATATTCAGCACTATGAGATACACAATTTAAAAAAAAAGGAAAAACAGATTGCATTTACAATTCTTCTTAGAAATGGAAAAGGTGATGTTCTGTTTCCCTTAATCCTCATTTTGGAGATCTGTAATTGTTTACACTTCCTGGTTTGCGCAGACATGGTCCTGAACATGCTCAGTCTGGTTTGACAGGGCTTGTGTCAGATTTCTATGGTACGCTGGGCAGTGTACTCAAGTGTGGGCCGAATAAATCCAGGGTAAATTGTTGTCAGGCCTGAAGTATTCACTCCTGCTTTTCTCAGATGCCTAAGGACATGTAGTTCGGTTTTGTTTTTTTTACTTTTGCTGCTATATGACAATCCCACTAGGGCAGATCCAGATTCGTAGTACCTTGACAGCATTATGAGACATTATCTGTTGTCCAGACAGGTGAAGAGGCATAGGAGGAGGAGGATTTCTCATAAATATCACTGTCATGGTAATAAATTTAGTTTGATTTAGTGCCATTTTTTAGTTAAGAAACCAACTATGTCGCTTATCCAAGACCAGCCAGGGAGCTGTTACCATGGCACACGTGGATGAGATTTAGATCATCTATCTGATTCCATAAATTTTTTAAAACTGTGGTACCACTGTTGATGAGAGATGAGCAAGAAAATGAGAAAACCCAGTAATGTACCATGAGCCTCACCTTCTGTAAGCTATTCCTAGGTGGAATAGCAGTCTTGATAGTTTACTGTCTGCTTAAGACCAAAGACAAGACTGCACAGCCATGGTATTAATGCAGGCTGAATGCCTAGCTGCATTCAGCAGTTCATGGCTATAGTCAATTCAAGTTTGTTAAAAAAGTTTGAAAAATCAGTGATGTTTGAACAAATAGTGGCTGGAAGCCAAGTGAAATATATCTGTGTAATATCATTTTATCATTTTATTATGTAAGTTAACTTACATAGCTTTAACTACATAGCTTTTTTGATCTTATCAGTTACTAGCCATTATTATTTCTAATGTTAAAATGTGTTGTTACAAACCCAGTTCATGTCTTTAATCACATTTTCAATTAATATATCGTGTTTTATTTCTATACAAAAAAGGAAACACCCAAAAAGGAAACATCTGACTGTCCTGGCTTGTCCTGTATCCACAAACCTTTCGTATGTTGTTAAACTATACATTGCTGAGACAAGCTAAATCACTCTGAGGTAGTGATTTAGCATGTGTAACTCTTAAAAATTAAACATGGATCTAAGAACACATAGATTCAACCACTCAAAAAAAATTATTAACTCAGCTCTTAAATGATTAACAGATTAAGGTTTTTTTTTTTTATTAGCATAGTATTATTTAAAGCTAGTAAGAGCAAAAGCAAGTTGGTGTAACAGAGCAAGATGCAGAGGACAGGAAAAAGTGGAAAGCGATGATCCGCTGTGGCGACCCCTAATGGGAATATCCGAAAGTAATAATGATGAGTATTATTAAAAGATAAATGACTAACATCCCTGCTAATGGCATGAGGTTATTAAGAGAATTATATTTATTATTACTAAATGAATAATTTACTTTAAATCTGTAATTTGGGTAACAGGATTGTACTTTCTAAGTGACCTCATCAGTCAACATCTTAATAAACATTGTATGCCCAAAAGTATGTGGACACCTGACCATAACACCCATATGTGGTTCTTCCCCAGACTGTTGCCACAAAGTTGGAAACACACATTTGACTAGGGTGTCTATGTTTGCTGGAACTAAGGGGACCAAAAATGTTCCAGAACGACGATGCTGCGCTACAGAAATCAAGATCCATGAGGACGTGATTTCCCAAGGTTGGAGCAGAAGAACTTGAGTGTCCTGCACAGAGCCCTGACCTGAACCCCACTGCTGACTGGGCAACAGGCCTTCTCACCCCACATCATTGCCTTACCTCACAAAGGCTCTTGTGGGTAAATGGGTACAAATCCCAACAGCCACGATTATTCTAAAATCTAGTGGAAAGCCTTTCCATTAGTGTGGAGGTTATTGACAACACAGGGGCTTCAATCTGGAATGGGATGTTCAGCAAGCACGTACGGATGTGATGGTCAGATGTTGACAAAATTTTGGCCAAATAGTGAAATGGAAAATAAAAAAAAAGAAAGAGATTTTTTTCTTGTTCCTATGGTCTTTGAGAAAGTCTAGACAATGCAACTTCCTGCTGTACATATGACTTGTGGAATATTTCAGATATTTCATATGGGTAAATGAGGTTAGGTAACAGAGTTGAGTAAATGGAGTGGGATTAAAACATACAATTTTCATGATCTATAATGAATGACTCCTAGATGGAAAAGATTGTTTCAAGAACAAGATGCTAAATGGATTACTTGTTTACTTTTGTTAGACTTTAGCTATGTTTAAATGTCTTTACCTTTGCTTTAACTTCCATACATATTCGTGGTGTAAAATCAGAGGAACATAAATGAAACCCGAATAATGTAATCATATAAGTAGTAAAAAAGAAATGTCATGTGATCGATTCGGCAATTCTGAAAAATCACTAGATGATACAGTCATCTAGATAAGTTATGCTTATTCATTATATAAAGCTGTGTGTGTGTGTGTGTGTGTGTGTGTGTGTGTGTCTGCGTGCGCATGTGTGAGCCAAATTGATCAAATTGAAACCTTAGTGTTTGATTTGTGGTCAACAATCCTTTGAGCAGAACTAAAATCAGATCAGTGACTTGATCTGCAGGTATCAGAACATTAATAGGTAATGTAGCTGAAATTCCCTAGCACTTCCCTTGCTTGCTGTCAATCCCCCGAGGCCAGAAATTCAATTTAATGAACACAGTTACACCAAAATGGTAATTTTTTTTTAAAGTGAATCAGGAGTGGAAAAATTTAACTGGAGCTTTTAATCCCCTCACTTTCATAAATTTGATAATAATAGTGTTGAGGCAAAGCCTAGGAAATGTGATTCAGTGTTATGTGACAGCTAAGCTTAAAAGTATGAATAAAGTGTCTAGTCAAGTAACAGTTAATGTGTTCAAACATAAAGGCAAATATTATGATATATTTAACCATGATCAGTTGAAAATATCTTCAATTCAAGGCTATTTATGCCACATACCTTTTTATGTACAGCCTTCATTTAAGGTTATTGCACAATGTGATCATAATATTGAATAAAACTGACATCTACTACTGGTTTGCAAATCCCTATCAGTCCATGACTGCATGGAATCTGTTATATCAGATACATTCCCAGATGTCTGGGTTTTTCCTTTGCTTATCTGCCGGGTCTGTAATTTTCAGTTGCTGCTTGTTGGTGCTTTTTGCCCTTAGTCTTGTCTACAGTAAGTAAATGCATTTACATTGCCCTAGTCATATGTTTTGGGTCATTGTTTTGCTACAAGGTAAAGTAAAAGTAAAGAGTTTCACCAAAGTGATTGGTTTTGTGACCTCCTGCCACTAACAACGTGTATTCTTGGAACATACATCCTTTCTTTTATTCTTTATATACAGTATTTCTTATTCAGTAGCTTGTTACAAACTTTATGCCTAATTATTTGTAGCTCATTGTTCATTTCTTTAGCATGGCCTTTTTGATAAACAGCAGTGATGTTAATGTCACGGTAATGTATTCTTATCTTTGTGTTAGTCCTGGAGACATCCATGTATTCACCCTGAATAGTGGTCAAAATCTGTTCAACATTTTTCATCATTGATGATGTTCTTTGCTTCAATATAGTACAAATATGGAAGACCTTAGAGGCAGAATAAACTTGGAAAATAAATTTAAAAAACAAGAAAAAACTGCTATCCGTGTTTCTTTACCTTATGGATTAATGGTATTATGTTATATCATTTTAGATGTTTATTACTGATACATTATGCTATGCAATGTCATATTAATTGTGGCACAGCATGACAATGGATTGCTTCCTACCTGGAAGTTCAGTCATATCGGGTGACGTGGAGAGGATCCACACCTGCTCTATGCAGACTCTCCACTGGCATACCGCAAGGCTCAGTATTTGGTCCTCCTCCTTATACTTGATTTCTCAGAGAGGTCATATCCTCACATGGGTTCTCGTACCACTACTATGCAGACGACACTCAAATTATCGTCTCCTTTCCTTGCTCAGACACTCAAGTTTCCGCCCAGATCTCAGAATGTCTCATCACAGACGGCAGATCATCAGCTGAAACTCAACCCCAGCAAAAGTGAACATCCCAGGAGATTCATCCACACTTGCGATCTCCCTTGGCAAGACCATGGAAGATCACCTTTCCTTTTCCTCTCATATCGCTAATATTTCACGCTTATGTCGATTTCTCCTTTACAACGTCAGAAAGATTTGTCCATTTCTGTCAAGACAGATCACTCAGGTTTTTGGTCAGCTCCTTGTCATTTTGAGACTGGACTACTGCATCTCAATCCTGGCAGGTCTGCCTCTCAGTGCCACTCGTCCTCTAAAACTGATCCAGAATGCAGCTGCATGACTCATTTTTAACCTTCCCAAGTTCTCCTGCATCATCCCATTGCTTCGTTCCCTCCTGTACCTGCCTGCATCAGATTCAAAACTCTGATGCTTGCCTACAAAGCCAAAAATTGACCAGCACCCTCCTACCTCAAAGCACTTATCACACCCTGCACTGCACCAAGCTCCCTCAGATCCTCCAGCACTGCTCGACTGGTCCCACCATCCCTCAAGGTACAACTATTCTCTGTTCTCACACCTAGGTGGTGGAATGAAATTCCCATAGATATCCAAAGAGCTGAGTCACTGGCTGTCTCCAAACGACAACTAAAGACCTACCTCTTCAGGAAGTACTTGAATTAACACTTTCAGTATTAAAAAAACCCTGTCTGTGTGCTTTCTTACTATATTACCTCCCAGCAGAGTTTTTAGGCTGATGGTTTTCTTAGTCAAGGTCCTAGTGAACCAGTAACAGAATGTATTTACTGTTAGAGACTTCAAAGTACTTATGTAAGTCGATCTGGATAATGGCATCTGCCAAATACCCTAAATGTAAATGTAATTAATTCAGCTATTGTATTAGTAGGCTGGTCAGGTAACTGGCTAGCTAAGTGGCACCTTTGGGTTTTTGACATAATTTATTGCCTTTCAACCGGATAACCATTTTCCTTCTTATGAAATTGATTATAGGGCATTATCAAAGAAATTCAGTGGCATTTCAGAAAATATGGTAATGTATCATCTCTGGGTACCTTGTGGGTATTGAGTCTGTGATATCATTTGCTATTTGCTTTAGTAGCACTTTTACTGCTGCTTTAACTAGACACAAGCTCAATCACCGACACTTATAATGAATTTTCACTTCTTAAACAGCATTATTCGCGTATTTAAAGTAATAATTAGAATCTTAACATTTCAAGCAGAGGTAAGATATTACCATCTTTTTTCTTTTCTTTTTTTATCTGTTCCATATATTATAGTTAGTATTTATGGAAAAGTTGCTCCATAACCACTAAAACCTTGGTATTATAAGTAACAAAATGGCTACATATCACTGAGATTGGCCATCATTAGTCAGTTACACTTCCTTGTTTTTGTATATAGGGCTTATTTGTTTGGTGGTGCAAGAGCAAACCAATTTCTTTGTGTATTTGAATAAAAAATATACCTAAACAATTAAATATACCTAATATACAATATAATTTAATTAAATATGTGATCTAAGTGATGAGTTTAAAAGATGGTTAAATACCATACTTACTAAACACATCTGTTACTCTATGAACCATTAAAGTAAATCTTAGATTTGTTTTTAAGTTTTAATTAGAAATAACCCATGTTCTACAACACCAAATCAGAAAAAATTGTAACAGTATGGAAAATGCATGTAAAAAAAATATTAAAAACACAGTTTCTTACATTTACTTTTATTTCATTGCAGACAGTATGAACCCAAGATATTTCATGTTTTGTCTTGTTAGCTTCATTTCATTTGTTAATATACAGCCACTCTTGCATTTAACACATTAACACATTGCATATGCAGTGGTTAAAAAATATGTGGTTTGCTGGCTTCACCGGTCTTGAAGGAAGCACGTGTTAGCCTTTCCTGGTCGTGTGAAGGGGAGAGCTGGCTGGTGGGTTGGAATTAGACTAAATTAGGGGAAATATCTGGGGAAAAGCAAATCAATCAAGCAAGAAAGCAATTAATCAATCAATTAAGCCATTACTCAATTATTTATCTGTTTTTCATCTTTCACTGTATTATTAATTAGCATTTCCCTATCTGATGTTACTGATATCTTATTAATTTTTTCATTTCTTCCCAGCATGCAGGGCTCCATCTAGTGCCCCAAAGGGTTTTTTGGGTTTGTCCCTTTGAAATGTTTCTATATAGAGCCCTACAACAGAGGCTGTAAGAAAAGAAGCTAGAAATAGAGCTTCTTAAGAAAATAAAACTGTGAACTTTCCAGTGCAGTCTCAGTGGGGTTTGCTCTGCTGAACAAAAAGCAAATGAAAGGTTAATGTGGTCAGGTTTTAACTCACGCAAGATGTAACAAGATAAAGTGAACATTAACGAAATGGACATGTAGAGCCCTACAAATGTGCACTAAACACAATCAGGGGAATAAATACACACAAATAGAAATATACATATTTGCAACAAAGGGAAAACATTACCTGCTATTGCTGAATTTGTATAAAAAATAGTGGATATTAGTTTCGTTAAAAAGGTAAACTGTCACATTTAATGTCATGTTGTTTCGGCACCATAGGCAATAACTAAAATGCCAAAAATGTATAGTACTCCTATAGTATAGTTATAGTACTCCTTTGTGTTAAGATAACACTTTATTGATCCCACGGGGAAATTAGAGTATTCCAGCAGCATTTATGAAAGACAAGGCACAAGTCACAAAGAAATAAAGAAAAAAATAAAGATAAGATATTATAAATATCGAAAATATTTTTAAAAAATGAAAGGTAAAAATATAAAACTGTATGCATAGCATAGATATAACTATAAATAGCAAGCCTATATAGTATGTATCATATATTGTAAATCTATAGCTCTGCTAAAGTGCAGAAAGTACAGGATATTGTGTTGCAGTCCTATATAGCGTAGTTATATATAGTTATGTATGCTGTATTTTCCACGGATAACGTAGTTATCCACAGATGAGGTATTATCCACCAATGTGGTAGCTACTGTATTTTGTCCAGTGTGGATAATGCATAGATGTACAATGATGTATGGATAAAAATATGGATTAGAGTGCAGAGTTGATGGTGAGATTGTAATTACAAAAAAATATACAGAAAGTTTTCAATTCAGATGCTGTAACTTTGTATGAGGCAGGACTGGAATCCTAAGTGCTCTATCATCTGTTTCAACTACACTGTAGTCAATATCTGTGATTTTCCTCCCTATTTTCTTCTCTTTCTTTGGTGAACCCGACTGAGGAACTCCTGCTGACACCATTCACTGTCAGCCATTTCTAATGATGGTCTTTTTTTCTGCCTTCCACACACATCTTTTTTCATTTGCTGTCTAGACAGGACAATCTGAAACGATTCCACATAAGCACTAGACGATTTCACAAAGACCATCTGTAGACAGGTCAGATCAGAGAGCATGTCAATCCCCGCTGAAAACTAACCAGTCAGCAACTGACCAGCATTTACATGCCAAGAATTTAAAACATTGTTCTGAATCTCAGTTTTAAAAAAAAATCCTTAATATAAAAAAAGTCAGAAGCGTGAATGGAGATGAGAAAACTGACATTCTGCTTGTTTTCCTGCAATAGCTCTAATTTTCGAATATAAGGATAAGAATAAGTGTACTTTAAAAAAAAAGTATGTTAGATGTTAGTCTGCTGTTAATATATTAGTATATCTATGTATAGCTAAATAAAAGTATGCCAGCAACATCGGAAATACGTTAGATTATTCTTATGTTTAGAATATCTATAAGTTTAGTTTACTGTTAATATATGAGAATGTCAAAGGCTACACATACATAAGAAATGTATGGAAGATATAATAAATAAAATAGCCCAGTAGTGAAAGTATTGAAAGAAATGCTAAATGTAAAGTAACATATATCTAGCATACTTTTCCTAAATATACAGTCTACTGTTAATATGCTAGCATGTCTAAGTATATTTTAAGAAGAAAATACTAGATCTAAAGTAACTTTGTTACTTTTCCCAAATATACAGAGTTTACTGTTGATATGTATAATTTCATGAAAGTATTCTAGACATAATGTAACCTCTTAGTATACATTATTTGCTATTAATACTAGCATGTTTAAGTATTCTTTAAGAAAACGATGTCAGATGTAAAGCAACATATTATTTAACATCTAAAGTACCTTCCCTAAGGTTTACTTAGTTTATTCTAAATGCAGTAGCTTGTCTACGTGTATGTGAAGTAACATATGCTAGATGTAAAACAACCTGTTGACAACTTCTGTGTTTGTTAACAGTAGTCCTGATGATTTAAATGAGTCCTAAATGATTTTAAGCAGACATATATACATATCTCATAGAAATGCTGATGGTTGTACTGCAGGAAATGGAAAGCATAGATTGGTTGTTTGTGGGCAGGTTCAAGATTACAACATCTATGACTTCATGGCAATTGAAACCAAGCTGCTTTCCAACCAGATGCCATAAACTCATTTGTTAGCTAAACAAAATTAGCTAGCTATGAGTTGCCATTATACGGCACTCCTCAGTAAGATTGTGACCTAGTTTCTTGAGGTAGATTTTATACAAGCTATGTAGCTTTGTAATCTAAAGCAATTACTATTAGCAATTAGCAATTAATAATATAAATTAGGCATGTTAGCTAGCTAGCAATCTAAGCTTATCAAACTCTTAGTTAGCATGTCAACCTCACCGATATGACAGTTAGCTACTTGGATATTTAACTGAGATGAAATAGACACTGCAAAAGTGGAGTTCCTCGATCAATTATCCAACTTTATTTCTCGTAATCACAGAACCATCTTCTCTTGGCTTGGAAAAGTGTCTGATCCAATAGCATGCAGTAAAAAACAAACGTGTTTATGGATACTTTTCTGATTCTGACACCAATGCAGCACAACATGAGAATTTAGAAACACTCTTTGTGGCTTGCGCTTAGAAATCATTATAGTCTCCCGCTATGTTTTTGTTCTCAGGAGACACGGCTGACATTAGAGCGACGTGTCTCTCTCTAAGGGGCCTATTAATTTACTTTTAGATGTAGTACTAATAAACTTGTAACATGGTTATGAAACTTATTTCTAAAATTCTAATTATTCTGCTCAACTTATTTTGTTAAATCCACATTAAATTACTTAATAGTGTCATTGAATTGTTTTGTGTGGGATTTATGCAGGTGTGTCTGGGGTTTGTCAGAGCTTGCTTAATTTCTTTTGCAGTAGAAGTAGGTCATTCTGTTTTTATGGCTTCAGTGTACTGTTTATGTATATTAATACAAACCTGCTTATGTGTGTGTGTGAGAGAGAGAGAGAGAGAGAGAGAGAGATTAAGCATGGCAGTGAAGGAGTATTAGCAATTAAATCTAGTTTAGTAGAGCATGAGGGTCATGGGTCAGAAATATGCAGAGAGAGCATGATGGTTTAGACAATATTATATAAGAACATGACTACACTTTACAGCTATTTCACTGTAATTAATAAGTAAAAAAAAAAGGGTTATCTCTTTAATTGTATTGTACATTTATCTTAAATGTTCACACATTTAAAGACCATCATCCTCTGCTAGTGGTTAGCTTCCATTTTTCTGTCTCACTAAACAGTATTTCCATTTGAGCACTCAATGTTATCATCTAAATACTACCATACGTACATACATAAGATTTATATATATACTTACATATATAAGATCATGAGATACCTTAACAATAAATATATTCGTTCACATTTGAGAAATCATTTTCTAAATAAAGTGTTAAATTTACACCTGCTCATACTCATTTCAGTCATAAGCGTTGTATAAAATGATGCATTAATCATGTTTGTCCTTCTTCCAAATGACTTCTTCTTTAGTGTATTTTAAACTAGTACAGCCTTTTTTGTAACAAAGTATAAGAGTCAAATTTCAGCACATTTATTTATAAGTGGTTGGTTTCATTGTAACTCTAGGGCTTTTGCCTCGTGGCATAAATGACTTAATAAGAAAAACTGCATTAGTCAGAGGGGTCTTTCCTCCAGCTGGTGTGATTTGTGTCTGACGCAGCCTGCAGACGTATGTAATTAGCCTCATCTCTGCATCATGTTCAACCTCTACCTGAGCTGCTTCTGCAGATGGCCCCGGGGAACGCTCCATTTAGAGACACCTCACCTCTTCACCAGCATGGCTCCTTTCCCAAAATACCAAGAGCTGAAGGGCGTTGCCAAATGTGTGTAGTGTCATTCTCATGATATTAAACTTGTGATGAGATCTGTAAGTAAAAACATGGTAGAGTTTCCCCCGGTTAGTCCTTGAACTGTAGTACAGATTATTTAACAGGCTGTTACACAACACTACTGAATCCCCATGACCATATGATTGTTTGGTAGGTGTTGATTAATTTTCAACAACAGCAATTCAGATGACAGGTTTGTATTAATAGGCTCATTCTAATACACTAGGGACTCATTCACAGGGACTTGTATGGTGTACACTCCACATAGTATAATTATAAATTGATTTACAAAATGTTATTTAACCAGAAAAACATCTTTTAGTAGGAAGAAAATAATTTAACATTTACGGGAGGAGTCTCCAGGTGGTATAGTGATTAGCACTGTCGCCTCACAGCAAGAAGGTTCCAGGTCCGAGCCTGCTGGCCGGCTGTATGAGGTTTGAATGTTCTGCCCATGCCTGTGTGAGTTTCCTCAGGGTGATCTGGTTTCCTCCCACAGTGCAAAGACATGAAAGTTAGGTTAACTGGCTACTCTAAATTGCCAATGAGTGTGAATGGAGGTTTGTCTCTCTGTGTTAGCTCTGTGATAGATTGGTGGCCAAGAGTGTATCCCGCCTCTCATCCAAAGTCAGCTGGGATTGACCCCAGCTTCTCTGCAACCCTTAACGGATAAGAGATAATGGATGGGTGGGAGGAGACTCACATGTCAGTGATTTGTAACACTCAGCAAGTTTTGGCCACAGAAGACTTGATTGTGTGGTTTTTTTTTTGTCTTATTAACTTTAAGAGAGAGTAGGAAGAGAGGCTGAAGTGACAGTGTATGGGACAGTGTAAGTGATAACAGGAACATGGTCCACCGATGTGAAAATGCAACATTAAACATAACTGTAAACTAATAAAAAAAAGTCCTTCCTTAAAAAATAAGAAAATCACGACCTGTTGGCAAATTGCTGTGATATACGTCGTGATCTGCTGTTATTGGAATTAACTTTGCATCACGTCCCTTTTTTATATTCTAAACATCATTGTACTTTCACAACATCTCCCAAATACAAGTGTACAAGAATATTACTATACAGCCAAAGCAACGCATATTCACACATTAACATTTTGGATAAACTCTCATAATGTAGTTTTGATATCTTTGGTATTATATTAAAATGTGGGGGAAAAAAGAGAAAAGAAAAGAAAAGAAAGACCCCCGAATGGACAGGTGTATCCAAACATTCATTTGTACAGTGTGTTAAGAATATTTTATTAATTAAGTCTTTTTTAAATCTCTATATAGTTAAATGTTAAGCATTCACATACATTTAATGAGGAAAAAAAGATATAATGGTTAAGGCATGGGGGAAAAAAAGTTTGGCAAAGAGAATTGTTTATCACCTGAATAGTATTTAATAAACCAGAAGAAATACATAGTTCTTGAACTGAAAGAAAATTGATCAATCTGGTGAGGCATCTTGATCCATATACTATAGCTGAAGGCTTTGTAGTCAAAGATCTTAAGTACGCATCACAAGGTCACCATTTGTATGCTATATACAGTATATTGAAACTGCAACCATGATATCTGATCATAGCAGAAACAGCTTCCATGCTAACTACCATAACAGCATTTGCATGGCAGTACATATTGAAATAGATGTGTTCAACTCTTTTAATGCAAAAAAATCATCCAAAAAATAGATTGGAGGCACAGCACAAATAGTACCACAACTTCTCCAGATATCATAAATGCTCTAAGTATCCATCTGGCTCTGATCCGTGCTACTCATGTGCTCCATTATCCTCATTCTTTCCAAAGAGGTTGTGCGTCTTTGCTCTCAGTGCGCTTCTGTATATCTGAAAGAGAGTGATGCAGTCACCATGGTGACAGAAGAGCGCAGGCGTTCCTTAAGTCGCCTGCTGTCTGATTCTCCATCCTCCATCCGCTTGGTTAAAAAAAAAGCTCCTGCTGTTCTTTCAGCAAGATGAGAGTCTTATCATAAAGGAAATGCAGACCAGTCCTCCCCAGAGACTAGTTCATTCTTAATTAACCATGCATAATGGGTGGTTTTATTTATTTTTTTTATTTGCAATGTGACTCCTGAGAGTCTAAAGTGAGATAGGCTAATGACTTTCCTCAATCTTGAAGTGTTTGTTACTTAATTTCCCGTGGACACCATTAAACTCTCATGTGATAAATAAGCTGGACAATAATGAAGCAGAATGAGCAGGAGAACTAAAGCAATACTGTTCATACTTAAAAGATCCACTTTGTTGAATATCCAAAATCAATATATATAGGAATAAATATGTAATCAGTAATCAGAAGAAAGGTAGTCTGTCCTTAAGAAGATTTTTCTTTTGCCTGAAATCTTGCTTATTTTTATATAATCATGTGGTTATTTTGGAAACAACAAGGAACATTAATTAATTAATCTGATACCTGTTAGTAGCGACTTATTACTTTGCTCCTATCTCACTCTCCGGTGTCACCCAGATGAGGATGGGTTTTCTTCCTCATGTCGTCTCAGGGAGTTTTTCCTTGTCAGCGTCACCTCTGGCTTGCTCATTAGGGATAAAACTAAATCTATATCTATATCTGGATATCTGTAAAGCTGTTTTGTGTCAATGTCTGTTGTTAAAAATGCTATATAAGGAAAACTGAATTGAACTGAATTGAATTCTGAGGATTTACACTAGCAAGATAGCTAAAGCACAAGCTCATGTTGAAGCAGAAAGAGTGCATTTCCTTTCCATGGGGCTTTCTGCAACTTTAAGGCTGATGGTAGCAGCTAGCCAACTATAAGACAGTTTATAGAGTAAATCTCACACACCTCGTCGCTTACAGTGTTTGTGACTTTATTACCCGATCTGTGCTATCTGTTTATTACAGATATGCCATGCATGGTCTGTATGAGCACATGTCTGAAAAGATTAAACATTTATTTAACTTTATATATGGTATATCAGTAGAAATCACCGCAGGTAGAATCCTATTTGAATTAGCATGTTGGTAAAGGTTCTGTTGCATCCTGTGGGAAAAGTTACCTTTCTTTTTTTTTTTTTTTTTTTACATTTATTTCAGTATAAAGAAATCCAGGAAGTGTTCGCAATCATATGTGACAACCATGCATATGTCATGAAGTCACTCCTATCTCTGTGCTTTTTATGCATATCCAATACCATCACTTATCTCAAATGACCATGATTACTACAGCCATCCTCCAGACATACTATGTTTGGAAATCTTATCCATCCGAATAGTACTTCTAACATATGCATCCAATTTCTCCTTGGAAATTGGACCTAAGCAGCTCTAAATGTGAAATACTATTACAGGATTGTGACTCAGGTGCTGACACAGGCTGTTTTAGCCTTACAAAACAACTTTAACAATTGGCCAAATGGGCCATTAAGTTTTCAAAGAAGTGAATCTAAATCCATTATGGACATTTTATTGTTATTGTTATGGTTCGAATGCTGTTATCTGTAGGAAGCATGACATTGTAAATCACACTGAAAAGAAAGTTGCTTATTGGAATTCACTGCTTGCTCTGCAATATGACCAAAAGCAGAATTTTACTTCACTTTCCTCCATTGTGGCTCCATCCACCTGCACGTAACATGCTCCTGAAAACACTTCGGTCTTAAGTGAGGATGAAAAAGGAAAAATGAAATACTGCAGGGGCTTAGAATCGGCCATGCTTACGTGCCACCCACCACATTTCAGTTTTGCCCTCTGGTGCTTATCTTCTTACAGTCTTAAAGCAACCATGTCAGCTTTATCTGTCCTTAGGATGTTAGTATTCACTGCATTTCCTGCATTTATTAGCAATTCTGTAACATCGACTCAGAATAATGTCTGTTCACTTTCACAAATGTTTCCCTGATTTTTCTGGTCATGACAGACTGCCTTCTTTTCAGACATTATAGATAAATTTTGGTGTTTTTTTTTTCCAGTCATTCAGTGACTCATCTTTCTAAAACAAGAGACGATCATGAGATGGAAATAACTATTTGTGCGTCATCTTTTTGTCCCTCATTAACTCAATAATGTTCAGTACATTTTTTTAATGTTCTGCTTGACAGCCCAGTTTTGTTTCAACGATCCTAATTCATTAAATTTTGCTTTCACTTAAAATGACCAAGTATGCGTTATTAGAATTCAGCCTTTACTTGCACCATTATACTGAAAGCTTGAGTAACTTTAATCTTGTTTTTTACAGAATATAATTTTTCAATCAAATTACCGGCTCAATAGGGATATTGTTAGCCTAATTTATGTGCAGTAAATCAAAACCAAAAAAAAAATTTCTGAACCTTGTTATCTACATGAAACTCTTCTCTGGGGGACTGATTTTTTCCTCTAGTAGTATGAATGTCCATGAATGTTATTTGCCTCTGATGGATATCATGAACTCCTCAGTATCATGGACAACCCCTCTCACACTAGGCACGCCTCCTTGATGAACCACCAGAGTACACACAGCAAAAGACTCATTGCCCCCAAATGCAGAACTGAACGCCACAGGAGATCCTTCCTACCTGTGGCAATAAGGCTTTATAAC
>JAQMYM010000005.1:1309119-1321564 GCA_030014255.1 Parauchenoglanis ngamensis | reverse complement strand
GTATATGTTACTTGCAATGCTGAAGTAATATCTGTAAAAACCTACCACCATGTAAAACCAAGCCTGCCATGAAATGTCTTGTTTTACATTGCATTTGAAGTATTAAAACCTGTGTACTTCACTGTACCTCCAAATTGAAATTCAGCTGCATTGTGCAGACAAGAGTCCTCACTGTGAATGACCCACATTTGATTAAAAAAAACACACACACACACACACAGAGCCACGTGACAAATCCGTGTAGTAATTCCCACTGCTATCTTATCTAATATGGCTGAATACAGACAGTAAATGAAATCCATGAGATCCATGAATGCACTGTGCGCTCACAAGATGCGGAGTGACGTACACCTGATGTTAGCCACTGAACAAATTACTGAGTTCACAGAAGCCAGGTGGACAGAGGGAAAACCAAGCGAGAATAACAAGCCCTGTTTATCTGATTGAACCACAGATTGAGTTGGCAGAGAGAGCGAAATATTTGTCTCCAGGTGTTGCTGCTTACAAAAACGAAAATTGGTCATGTTTCCTTACTTTATTTATTTTTTTTATTTATTTATTTTTTTTAGAAAGATGCAGGTATTTGTCAGACCACTTGAGGATAATTATCCCACCAAGCTCTGAACATGTCCTCCATTTATCGGGGGGAAAAAAAGCTGTAAAGAAATTGTGGTTTCAGAATGAAGACGGACAGTTCAGACATGCTGAATGGATCGGTCCACCTGTTTAAACAGAATCACTGCTTGTTCACAAAGCAGGAGGTTCAATAACCAAGCGCAAGCAAGGAGAATACTGAACACCTGCAATGAAGCCATATGGCTCAACACTGCCCCCTGCTGTTATTATAATGGGAATAGGCATGATATTCTACACCATGGGTTGCAAACTCATTTTACTGCCTTGGTTAAAATCTCAAAATAAAGGAGCTGCACTAATATATCCAGTCACTTGTCAATCATTTTCTAGCCTTCACAGCAGCATCACTCATTTCAGGACTATTTGTTAAAACACACTCTTGCATTTTACTGTGAATGATTTCATGGTGCCTTTAAATATTAAATTCTTGCTGTGTTTCTGGTTTATTTCCCAGCCGAAATGTTCCATTGTCCCTTTCACCAAGAACGCTCAGCATTCAAATACAAAGTGACAGGCAACCATTCATTTCCTTTGTATGCGTGTAACACTGAGCTCCGTTTTCCAGTGACACTGGCAAGCAACATCTGAATTAGATTTTCTCAGTTCTATGTAAATTAGGTATGACACACTTAAGCATCAAATCCAAAAGATTTCAATGATTCCTCTGACTACTCCAATGGCCCATGTGGTTCGAAGTTTCTTTAGCTCACCACTCTACGACTCTACATACAACCAGTGCAAAAAAAATCTGAGAAAACCACAGTTTTATCTTTTCCTGTCATATATGGTCTCTCATTAGATGTTTACAGAGACATTTACAAAGAAAAAAATGATGTAGTAGAAATCATTATTGCTTCTGGTGAGTGTATCAGTTAGCTTGCTTTGCTAAATTGCCACAATATTACATGTAAATCAAACTAATTATCACACTGATTAGCGCAACAGTAACGCTCGCTACTCAGATACAAGAAACAAAGAAATACACAAGTGACACAAGGAATCATTGCTAGAGTTAAAGCCAGAAGATTAGGAGATAATTCAGTAACTGTAATGAATTTTTCCCCCATGTTTGACTCATCCTGCTTCTGCTCCTTCTGTTCTATATATTTGATTCAGCAGTAAAAAGTGATTATTGTTTAACGAAGACTGCTAGAGCATTAAGGACATTTGGTGCAAGCTTGTAGTAGCCAGTCAAAACTATCTGAGGCAAAGAATTGTAATATCCTAAATGCAAACTGGAAGGATTTTGGATGCACCAGCCAAGCTACATGGAGTATATAACACATTTGCAGTGGATAAAATGCTACAGCAATCTACAACTATACAGTCTGTTTAAGTGGAGAATATCATAGTAGGATGATCGTGGTATGAAAGTGTATACTTTTACCTGCTTTTTTTAAGCTCTGGGGATACAAAAGTATTGGCACACACACAAAGAAAGTTTATTAATTACCTTCAGCAAGGAGGTTATATTTTTGGTGTGGTTTGTTTGTTTGACTGACTATAAGCAGGATTGCGCAAAACTTACCAAACCGATTTCCGTGAATCTTGGTGGAAGGGTGTAGCGTAGGCCGGTGCAGATCTGAGGCACGGGGCAGATCCAAGAATTTAGTTACATATTTTCTAATGTTGTGAGAAATGGCATTTGGCCTTGGCAGAAGTCTGCACTCATCAATGCCAGGCATCTAAAAATCTAGTAGATGCCATTAAAGTTGACAAAACATAGTGAATGTAGAAATACGAGGACTCCACTAGAAATATAGCCAGACATATAAACACGTATGGCTGCAGTTGGAGGTCCGTGTATCATAGAAGTGTGGAATATTGTCCTTGGTGGAGGCCTGCGCTCTCCGAGTGCCCTTCCAGTAAGGTGTTGTGCCACCAAGACATCTTCAATAGACGTTAACACAAATTCTGGAATTGTACATGACAGACGAACAGCATCCTTCCCAAAAATATTTCCTCAGTTGACACTGATGATGGTGGTGGAGAGTCCTGTCTAAAACCTTGCGCCAAAATCTCCCGTAGGTTTTCAGGGGTTCAATAGATTGGGATCTGGTGAGTGTGAACGCCATAGAATATGATTTCAATCACTTTCATCCACATGAAACCATTCATGAGTTCCTGAGCCTTTTGATTGGGGTGGGATCATCCTGGAAGTGACCATCAGGATATAAATGACTCATCATAGGGTGAAGGTGACCAGTCAGACATATGGTCTAGTAGAAAGCTTGTAAATGTTTAATCCCTGAAGAGCCCCTGTATTTATCTACATCAACAGAAATGACGTTCGCATGAGTCAAATTCAAGCATGAGTCCTTGAGAGTTCCAATACCAACATCAGAATCATTTTTCAAAATGCAGCCGTAATTTCCTGTGCTAATTGTTCATTGATGGGAGCATGGCATGCTGGTGTATGTGGGTGGATGTTTAGCCTCAGCAGTACTCCTTGTGCAGGTGGCTCACACACAATAGTCTGCTTCTACTGTGACAATTGGAAATGTTCATAGCTGGAACAGGAACTGTAATAGCCTGTCTATTTAATATGCAGATTTATGCGTGCCATAATTAATTTGCCATTATCCCTTGATTGATGTACCTGTACATTCTGAAGCAAACACCGCCTATAATTATTCCCCATGAGGTGATTCCTGTGTCGCTCCATTACAATAAACAGATGCTTGTTTTTCTTACGCCGTACAATACAACCGAACAACTCAGTAAGCAGACCAAACGTTGACTAGAAGCCGTTTGTTAGAGAATACTTTCGTTCAGTCATCTTAACATAACCTCGATTTATTGTCACTAAATACAAAATACAACAAAAGCAAACCATCTCCTATCACAATGCAACAAGTCCTTAAATATGCGGTTATACTTTGCGCATTCGTTTCTTCGGCCGCTGGTTGAAAGGCGAGGTGCCGATCAGTGAGTCCGGAGAGTGAGAGCCATAGCTGGCGTCCGAGCCGCCGGGAGATGGAGCTGTTCCAGCGTCGCTCATGGTGGACATGGGGCCCTCCTCAAAGACGTCGCTTGTGAGAACGCCATGGCCTGAAACCTGGCCCTCCTCACTGTCCTGCGGTTCCATCTTCACCTGCTGCAGCTGCCACAAGGGGGAGCCATTTCCTGCTGCACCTGATCCATATGGAAATCTTATTTAGGTTCCACAGTACATCAGTTAATCATAATTACATGGTTAGGCCTGGAATATGTATGCCATATGTATGACACCTCTTTCCATTTAGCTCATTTTAATGTGTTCTTGTGATCATATAAAACAACAAGGGTTCACCTATTAGTTTTATATACAGAAAGGCACATTGCACACTTTATACATTAATATAGGATTTTGTCCATATTATGCAAACATAGTTTTGTTTATACGGATTTTGAATGCTGGCAATATAACATACAAGTATAAAATTGCGTGTAAAGCGTTTACATATGGGCTAAATATACATATGAGCTGGAATACACCCTCTGTTACTGATTGGCTATAATAATGTTGTGTGGCTGTTTTAATTTCTTTGTTTTTTAATTTCTTACAGTTGATGACTGCATCTTTAAACTGATGCATGATGAGAGTCGACCATGGAGTTGTTTACACTCACTAACCATTTCAAACAATTATCTACTCACCCAAGCAAGTGGCAGCAATGCAATGTGTACAATCTTGCACCTAAAGCTAAAGAGCTTCAGTTGATATTTACATTCAACATCAGAATGGAGGAATGCTCAAATAGCCAGTCTTTATAACCGTGGTGAGCAGAAAAGCATCTCAGAAGACACATCAAGCTTTGCTGCATCAGGTTCCACTCCTGTTATGCAAGAACAGGAATCTGAGGCTCTGCTATTCCAATCTCTAACTGTCCGGTTTCTGGGAGTCTGTGCCTACTGTGCCAGCTGTAACACGGTCACTAAGCGTATATGATGCTTTATATGCATTCATGCTTTCTTAATTATTATTTTCAGGATTAGATTCATTTATTCAGCACAATCGAACATCAGATTCTCAAGCAGCTGACGGCAATACAGTTGTTCATTTATTTCTACAAAACTAGTTTTCAGCCCTTTTATTCAGCCTACAAGATCATGCTCTGATTTAGTGATTCAGGAAGCGTTTAATATGAATACAAGCAGCAGCATCTGCCTACAAAATCACAGCGGCATCTGTGAATAAAATAATCAGACCGCCACAGAGTAGGTTAAAAAATAATAATAGGTCTTTGGTTTGTAATTTTCCCCAGAGACGGGGGAGAAAAATCAGGATTTGGCTGATCTGGATGGAAATAAACCCACAGACTAGCGCCTAGAAATAGTGGAACCACCTCAGGTCTCGAAATCTAAATTGGGTTTTTTAACAGGTGCTACTCCGTGATTTTATTTTCAGATGTGTGGTATTTTCCTTGGTTCCTCCCCTGAGAAAATTCCAGTCCGAATTACATACCGATTTTGTTTTACAAATCCCTCCGTGGTGCCACTTTTAATCCTGCCTGGATACTTTTGCAGTGATGACTTTTTTGCTGCATTACTTACATTAGTTTTAGATGTTTTTCGATTAATAGAAGCTGCTTCCAGAAATCAGGGATTTCAATTTTAAGTAAAATAATATTCAACTTCTGAAAAATGACACGTACTGCACAAAATATTAAGCCTTTATCTGCTGCAGACTTTATCATCCACAGTGAATCGGACGGCATAAAGTACACTTTAAACTCACATCCATCAAGGGTCATAGAAAAGTCCAGACGAAAGACTTTTATCGTAGAAGACAAGAGCGAATATTTTATTTCAGGCTGAAAAAAGAAATAAAGACCAAATATGCCTTAATATTTAGAACTGAATACTAAATTCCCTGGTTCATCTTTAGTACCTGTGGTGTGAGGCGAGTGTCCATCCTCCAGTCCTCCAGCCAGTCTGTCACTCGACATTCCCAGTACTCCAATAGGCATTGCTTGTTCTCCTGACGTCAACTCTCCCTCGGCTTCCTCACTCAGAGTGAAGGCAAGATCACTCATAGGTTCCTCCTTCACTTTAAGTGGATTGGAATCCTCCAGAGCCTTCTCTGGGTTTACCAATCTCTCGTACTCGTCCGAGAGCTCCTTGCTGGCCTACACACCAAAAACAGAGCAATTCAATTAACGGCTCACTCACAAAACGTCATCAACTTCTAATAACGTACAGCCCACAGGCCACATAAATATATATATATTTTTTCTTTTGATGTATTTGGTGCCAGCAGGCAGGTCTTGATTATTCTTTATATAATAAATTGTGGTATTTATCACATATAATATACCCTGATGGACGAATCATTCCCTAATCCTGTTATTCTGTTCATCTGTTTACATAGCTAATTATTTCTTTGCTGTGTGTATGCTGTGATGTGACATGTTCCTTGTGTTCCTGCTTGGCCAATCAAACTCGGTCTGATTTTGTTAAGTCAAGTAGCATGACTGCCCTACATTAAAGCCAGTGCAGATAGTGTGGCTTACCTGAAGCATATAGCTGTGGTAGTCTTTAATGCGGCTCTGCCAGAAGCGCTGCAGAGCCAGCACACTGCCGATGCCCACCTCATGGAAGACCTGTTCCACCACGTCAGGAAAAGGAGTAGAGCCGAGACGGGCCTCTCGGTCCACGGCTACGCGCAGCAGCCGAGTCAGACGCAAGTAATGTTCATGCACCAGGTCAGTCAGGGTCTCCAGGACACTCTCCATCGCTGACTCAAAACCTGCATGCGCCAACACTGTTGCAACTGACTGGTAAAGAAGCTGACGGCATGAGGGCCAGCTCAACTCCGTCACAGGCTCTCCTTCACCCCTGTACATGAAAGAAAGAGGAGAGCAGAGAGAAATCATAACATGGTTAATTCTGCTTGATTGTTCCTATTATGATGTTTCTCTGGGGGGACTCTTAGAATGACTGATATGGTGTTGTGAAAAGCACTCAAAAGATAATAATATGTAGTATAAGGTGTTTCCATGTTACCTTACTTCTATTTTATTACATATTATAAGGTTATATCTAGATTTCTTCTAGCAAATTTTTTTTTTGAGCACAAAAAACTCCTTCGGGATTTTTAAAAAAAATTATTTTATCTTATATCTACTAATGCTAAATCATATCACATCATAGATGTGGCAGCCCCTAAACTGTATTTACTTGTAGAAGTCGCTCTCTGGGTCGCTGTGCCGCAGCTGGAACAGCTCTCGAGGAGCTTTGCTGTCCAGAGGCAGCAGATCATCCGGTGCTGCCGGTGTGACTGGACGTGGTGGCAGTGAATCCACATCTTCTGATTTGAGAGGACCCTGAGTCTCAGACCCAGTGCCTGAGGGTTGCTGGCCCAGCTGTGCTGCCGTGATTAGGCTGCGGAGTCGTCGGGCATGCTGGCACAGCTGCACCGTGTGGATTGTGAGGCTGCAGGGCTCAGAGGGAATGTCCAGCATGGTGGTGGGCCGAGGACGCCGTGCTGACGGTTGGTGCAGAGGAGGGTCTTGCATCTCGACCTGGCGAAATTCGCGCTGCAGGAGATCAAAGGAGCTGCGGCCTGGTGGGGCAGAGGCCACCGGAAGCTCGCCCCAGTAGCGCATCATCTTTACTAAATACCTTCAGCTGGTGCCAATACTTCCTGATCTGAAAAACAAGGAGTAATACATTTCATTTAAGTTTTGTGACCGATAGACTTGGCAGAATCCAATCAAACATGTGAAACAACATGAATTTATCTTTACTACACAGTATGAACACTAAACATCTGGACACTACAGATGTTATATTCTAGCAAGAATACCAAGGTATACAAACTGGTGATTTCCCTGTTCTACCACAATAACACTTTTGAACATATGGTCTCTAAGTGTACGAGCATGGAAATCACCAAACAAAAAAAATATAAACATTACTAGAGTTGATCCCCTGATTAAAATACAATCTATAAATCATACTTACGTCAACACCTATGTTACAGATGCTCGCGGTTTAAGGCTGCTTGCTAATTAGCGCAGTTCTTCGAGATAATCATCTGGCTTTATAAATACAATATAATCTGAGTATCAGACACCGCTGAAACAAGCAAAAAATATTAGTTTATTGGTACTTAATAACTCCGAGCAAACGCAGTAAATACACGCTATATGCGTACCCGTTTTAAATGCTTCCGTGTCGCTACATGAAGCTATGGGATTAGTTCCGTTAATGTTCAAAATGCCTTTGTTCTCCATAATGTGACAAATAAGTTTGAATATTAAGTGGTGACATTTTTACGTGTTTTTGCTTAGAAAATATATTTTAAAAGTACAGGAAAAGCTGAGAATATATATCACGACTTCTTTTCATCCGGGAATAAACACGGAAGGTTTACATCGACACACCAAACAGAAATGGCCGACGTCGTGCGTGCAGCGTCAGAGTCGGACGGCTGTTTAAACCCAGAAAACGAATTAGAGATGGAGACACCAAAATCATCAGGGGACGAAAACGGCGAAACTAAAGAGGAGGGCACAAATATGAGCGAGGAACCTTTTAAGAAACCAGCCATTTTTGCAGCGCCGTCTGTAGCGTTGAAGAAGAGTAAAGGTGTGCAGAAGATCACACCAGAGCCTGACAGCGGTGTAACCGCTAAAGATCAGCCGAAACCTGAGTCCTCGGATGGGAAAGAACCGTCTAAAGAATCCGCAGTAAATGAAGATCAGTCCTTTAAACATGATTCTGAACGTCTAAATCAAACTCCTGTGACTGAGAAGCTTCTTACAAAAGACCATGGAATAGCAAAGCCAGGGCTCAAATCCAAAAAAACAGCCAATGTGCCACCAAGTGGTAAATTTCCTCCTCTTCCATACACAGAGCCTCCATGGGCTGAGGTACCAGGAGTCCCTTACACCTTTGAGCTGCTTAAAAATGGTGCCATACTGGACACGGTGCCTCTCACGCAGCAGAGTTACTTTGTGGTTGGACGCTTACCTGTGTGTGACGTCTCTCTGGAGCATCCCTCCATATCACGCTATCATGCCGTGGTGCAGTATCGAGGGATACCAGGAGACGCCGGTGCCGTAGGAGAGGAGCTTGGATTCTACATCTACGATCTGGGCAGTACTCACGGCACCTTCGTCAACAAGAACAAGATCCCTCCAAAAACTTATATAAGACTACATGTCGGCTATGTCGTGAAATTCGGAGGAAGCACTAGGCTCTTTATCCTCCAGGTTAGGAATGTTGAGTTTTAAACTTCATATCGGTGTAAAAGGATGATTATTGCTTATGCCTCCTGTGTGCTTTCTATACAGGGTCCCGAGTCAGATGAAGAGGCTGAGTCGGAGCTGACGGTTACAGAGCTGAGAGAACGGGCCAGAAAGCAGCGAGAAGAGCTAGAGAAGAGGATGATGGGAAATGGTTCAGATGATGATGATGATGAGGAGGAGGAGGATAACAAGGAGGAGAAGAATGAAGAGAAGGTGGCTTATGGACGAAGTTCTGCAAAAGACAGTGGCTGCTCGTGGGGAATGGGTAACAGTACTGTTTAATCGTTATTACATTTGATTTTGCTGTAATCTCTCAAGAAGTCTCGGTTTTAAGTGTGTTTGGTGGCTGACAGACCGGACAAACCACGACGATGAGCGAGTAGTTAAGGCTGTTGCCATAGAAACAGTCCAGGAATTCCATTCACTTTACATCTGCTCCTGAGTGGGTGTAAATTTTCTGCCTAGTGCAATGATGTCTAGTCCAAAAAATGTTCTGCAATTAAATACCAGGGGTAGGTTTATGAAAAATATGTATAGCTATAAAAAAATCTTTAATCAGGACTGTATAGGTGTGTCAGATCACATACTGGTTGACAGCAGCATTTAAGGCATCATGCAAAGAGAAATGCGAATCCACAATACGACCCCTATCAAACTCTGTGGAGTGCTGGTAATGCTGTCTAAGGTCTCCTCCGTGTCTGGTGACTACACGTGCCAGCTCTTTGCAAATCCAGTCATTCACATACCCATCTCTGGTCTGCACGTGTACCACATTACATCCAGACCGGACCATTCTTTCTGGGTGCTTAACGTTTTTTTGTCACTGAGTATATACACAGTCTATATTATGTTTGTTTTTCGGATTGTTGAATGAACAGGAGAGGATGCAGCACCAGAGGAAGATGAGAATGCAGAAAATCCGTTTGCCACAGAGTTTCAAGAGGACCAGGAAGCAGCTTACCTGAAAGATCCTAAAAAGGCTCTGCAAGGGTTCTACGATCGAGAAGGTAGACTGTTACAGTCTTGTAGTCGTATCAGATCATTCTGTCTGTATAGGAATGTAATGTAGTCGTTGTTTATGATTCCAGGAGAAGAACTGGAGTTTGAATATGACGACAAAGGACATGGCACCTGGCTCTGCAGAATCAAGTAACACATCCAGAACTGATCGTGATCGCAGCGCTGTTGTTCTGTATTCTGATTGCTTTTCTCTAACTGCAGCTCTGATTAGTTCCAGCTGCAAGACAAATCCCAGATTTGGTTTTCTAATAACTCATTGTTTCCGAGGCAGAATTGTAGGGCAGACGCTGAGGTTTCTCAGTAACATGACAAGCTGCATTTGTTGGGTTAAATTGAATTTACGAGAACAATCAAAGGAAACAAGGAACTAACTTACGTCACCTACAACATTGAATGCACCTATGAACATTATTTGAACTATTATCTTTAATACATTTAAAAATAGGTAGCTTTGGCAAATTGCTGTGAGGAATAAAACACATATATAACAACAAATAAAGAATAGTTTTGTGTATCTCTTGTATAGACTGTAATGCCGATGTTCCTTTTTCTTTTTCAGGTTGCCGGTGGATGATGCTATGGGTAAGCAGCTGGTCGCTGAAGTCACACACTCGGGTAAAAAGAAGGAGGCGGCTGTACAGTGCTGTTTGGAGGCGTGCCGCATGCTGGAGGCTCGAGGTCTGCTGAGGCAGGAGGCAGGTTAGTGGCTAGCAGCGGCAATCCTGGGATTGTTGTAGGAAATGTATTCACAGCACAACTGGTATTGTTTAGCTTTATAGTGTACAACTGTAGAAGAGTAATGATGTATAAGCTCACTGTCTGAGAGATCAGGTTTGCTTTTGAGGCTGCTTTGACATTCTTAAAAGCTCTATACACACTAACTGGAGATGATTTGACCTCCTGGACTAGTCATGTACCAGGTGATGTATTGCACAAAATCTTTTTTTTTCCCCCCTCCGAAATCTGTCATTCCAGTCTTACAGATCCGGTTGGAACGCCGCGCGACGTCCTTATGTACTCAGTATTAAGTGTAAATGGCATGCTAGTGTAAGAGCGATCACTCCTTGCAAATGACACTTGATCATAAACCATCATGAGTAGCAGTGTTTTAGAATATTTGGTCGTCACGGTTACACTCTGTACACACATTTAATAAGAGTGGTGCTGGTGTCTCTTGCTTACAGTGTCCCGCAAGCGTAAAAAGAAAAACTGGGAGGAGGACGACTATTACGACAGCGACGACGACTCCTTCCTGGATCGAACGGGTACTGTAGAGAGGAAGAGGACGGAGCGCATGAAGAAAGCTGGAAAGATCCAGGAGAGACCCGAGACCTACGACTCGCTGGTAAATAATGTGTTTTACGTTTCCGGTTCAATCTGCGTCAATCTCAGGTTACAGCGCAAAAGGTTCTGGTTTTAACTACTACGATCATTGTAGTTATTTAGTAACTAGTTAATAAGTAATCGTCTTACTCCATCTTAATTATTTTTAAGGTTGCTAAGCTGGCTGAAGTGGAGAAAGAGCTGGCTGAAACAGAGAACACGCTCGGTTCTTCCGAGAAAGGTGAGATGACTACTGACTGGATCATGGCTGGGGGGTTTTTTTTTCCACTTTTTCTGTATCTCGCTTTCTTTTCTCACTCTCTCTTTTTGTCTCTTTCTTCTTTTATTTTCTTATACAAGTAATTCATTATTTATATTTCCCTTTATGTCTTTCTCACTCGTTCTGTATACGTATGTAACTCCTGCTTTGTACATTGTACCGCGTGCATGCCTGTGCATTTTTATAAGCTCTGTGTGTTTAAATTCGTCACTAGACGGCTCCAGCTCGGCTACAGAGGACCCGCTCGACGCGTTCATGAGTTGTGTGCGCAGTCAGGCTGCTGTGGATGTGGTGCAGAGGAAGAAGCTGCATTTGCATGTGGCTGAGCTGAAGAAGGAAGAGCAGCGACTGCGGAAGCTCATCGACTTAACCAAACCCACACAGCTGCCCTCGCTGCAGAGCCAGTGAGAATTACAGATGCAATTTGTTGTCATCAGAAAAGAGGAAATTCATGTGTGAATGAACACCGATCAGCCACAACATTAAAGCCACTGACATGTGACGTGAATAACACTGATGAGCTCCCTACAGTGGCACCTGTGAAGGATGGCCTATATTAGGCAGCAAGTGAAAAAAACGCCTTGGTTCTTTTTTTTTTCTTCATGCCGTTTTACTATGAAAAAGCTACAAGCTGATTCTGGGGTATGCCTTTAAATTTAAATAATCTATTTGCATATTTAAATTTTAAGCCACACCCCTAAGTTCAGCCTGGTTTATACTGTAGGGTTTTTATACCATGCTAAAACAGCATGAGAAAGAAAAAAACTTCACAAAAGCATCTCAAGGAATAATATAAATCAATTGAATATGTCTCCTTTAATGTTCTGGCTGAACGGTGTACGTGTGCATGGCATTGATGTACTATACAAGACATTCAATTCAGTTCAATTTTATTTGTATAGCGCTTTTAACAACAGACATTGTCTCAAAGCAGCTTCACAAAAGTATA
>JAQMYM010000005.1:1288364-1298381 GCA_030014255.1 Parauchenoglanis ngamensis | reverse complement strand
TGGTATACTGGACGTGCTTCAGCAACAGTTCCATATTCTCATACGTTTCTTTCATGTGTGCTGCATAGCCAACTGAAAATTTCTCTGAAACGGTACGTGAGGGGTAAATTTTGATGTGATGTTCATGATCAGCACCCAAAAATCTATAAGAAACCCAACAGTGTTCAAGAAGCAAAAACTTTGTTGTGCAGTGTAATCATTAATAACTAATGAATTGCGAATTACTAAAGAACAACATACTAAAGAACAAAAAGGTCTTACTTGCATTGGTAAAGAGTGATTTGTCTAAGAAATCATTTGACCCAATTGCATTAGTTTCACATAACTGAATAAACAAACCAGTTCCTAGTATTGGCTTCAGACTTTTGGACCCTGCGCAATGAAAAAACAAAAACAATACCCATGATGAGGACATTGTACACTCTCATACTAGTGAACTAGAGATAAGGGCACAGAAAGGAAACCAAAATATGCTCACAGCACACAATGAGATACTTTATATTTATACATGAGTTTACGTATTGGTCGTTGAGACTAATGTGGAAGCATCTGGTACCAAATCCTGGGACCCTCTGTTCCCTTTGGTACCAGTTCTCAAGCACCGAAGGGCACAGAGGTCACTGCTTCAGCTCATGGAACTTAAACTGTGCATAAACTGCACACTCCACTGCTGGAACGATAGCACGTGTTACAAAATGAGGGTAAAGAGTTATCAGATATGGGGAAGGGAGAAAAAAAATGTTTAAAAACATTCAAGCAACTGTGTTAGAGGCAAAAATGTGATCTTGAACAAAAGATGCATGACAAAGTCCACATCACTGGAGCCAAGAGACATTTATTTATCTCACGGGAACATGGCAAAAACTGACTAGAAGCTTCTTAAATGTTACAAACATGTAGGTACTGTCCGACCGGCAGGTGTAAATATTTATTCCGCGTGGATACATTTGAATGGGTAACTAGAATAAACTTGTGGAACCAGTAACAAAAGGTTCCTTGTAGCTCTCCTACACGTCGCAAAAACATATTGACCCCTACAAGAGTAGGCTACATTCATTGAAAAGCTAGGTACAAATCATTACAGTACATAGTTAAAACCTACACAATTACATATGCAAAATACTTGAAACAAAACGTTTCCCATGTTTTATATTCCACATTGTGTTTGTTCTTTACCAAAACAATTCAAGATTGAAAGAATGCAGCCAAATTAGAGAAGCTAAACTTAGGCTTAACTCAGATAGGGGGTTATGATGAAATTTAATGGGAGTATTGATACAATAATTACTTGGTCCAAACCATTCAAACATGGCAAAGGAGCTTCTATACTGCATCTCCAGTATATTAGGCACATAACACGGAGTTCACTCTCTGTCCTAACCCAGAAAATCTTACATGCTTGAGCCGGTTTTACACTGTACAATTTTGGCCCTATTGCTGTTGCAGACGAAAATCGCACATCATCAACTCATTCTTTGGTCGTCAGTTGAGAGCGCATAATGTGACATGCCCGGCGGGAGTAAATTTAGTGCCGTTGCGACCAGTATAACGTATTTGCGGTAAACTCTCAGAGCATGGCTGCTGCTATGGTGCTCATCTAAAAGCCACCAGTAGGAGGACGGCATAGCATGATGCGACACGCAAAGGACAGCTACGAATACATGTAATGGTAAAACGTAAATGAGACATGGACAGAAAATCATCCTCATGGCCTCTAACTTACTTTGAATAATGTTTCCATTCTCGTGACCCCATTTTCTGCACGAGTCCTGATCGGACTGATTGATAATGTAAACAGAACATAGTCATTTTATTTAATTGCAGGTCTATTGTTAGAAAACTCTCGTCATATATTCTGATATGGAAAACAAACGTCATCACATAGTCTGGTATAGAATTCCGCCAAGATTTGATTGGGATCATCTCGTATAGTGTGAGAAGTAATAAAAAGGCTGCTGTAATCACACAGTGTAAAACCGGCTTTAGTCTAATGCTGGACTAGCACCAGGGTTCCTTTTTATTCCCTTGTTTATTTACGTATTGTTTGTCAAAGAACAGTACACATCAGGCAAGCACTATGGCAGACATGGATAACCTCGCTCTTCGGATTACACAAAGTAACCAATTAATATCGAGTTTACATTTCGATTGTTGATCAGGCCAAAAAACATGAATTTCTTTCATCTTTGTTTCATCTTTCATCATTATTACGACTTCAGTCATTGTAGTAATACCTTTTAAGCAAAAAAAATTAAAATTGAAAATCCACTCTTTCCATAGAGTCCATCCTCACATTACAAATCAAACTGCATCACATTGCCTTTTCAGCCCAAAGCTCTCGGTGTAGACTTTCTACATGATCTACAAATAACCAAGATGCACATAGTACAATGGCAATTGAATAACTATACCTGAACATCAGGAAATGGCCAGATGTGTGGAGTTATTCAACAACCATGAAATTATTCAGAATGCCGATTTCAGCAGGATGCAGCTTATGTTATGGCTCTGTCATAGTACAGTGGCCATGGCCTTGTCATTGTAGAAAGTGTTAAAGGATTTTTCCTGAGATATGGTCAGACAGCCAGAAAGGGTAAAACAACATAAGACAACATCACACATCTCCCTGATGCACCTCTACATCCTGGGACTTGCTGCTTTGTCAACTTGGGCACTTTGTTTGGGCTAAGACCCTGCTAAATGACAGGATAATAAAACCGTCCCTGTCCTAATGTGAAAAATAGGCTGATCCAACAAGATGTGCTGTTTCATCTCAAAGTCCAGTAGATTCCCTCAAGCACAAGGAGTCTCCTCACTGGAGAGCAAAGGACTGCACGGAGGAGCGGTGCTCAGAGAGCGGAAGGCAAAGATGGAGGGATCATAAGAATATCTGGGAGGGTGACGACTGCCAGTCAGGTTCTGTAATGGAAAGAAGAAATGAATGATAAAGTAAAGTGGTAAAGCTAAAGTGGTAACAACAAGCAGCACTGAAAAGGAGGCCACATTCCACTTAGTCAGCGGATGAACTATTCTTCCTGATCATGAGCCTTGGCATTAACTTCCATAACAGAATTAAGGAAGTGAATACTATTTTGTACAAGTCAACAAGTTGGCTGATGTGTGTTCTTCATTAAATGTTATTTGGACATATTTTTTCACAGATTTCCTTAGGCCGTTATGGGAGCTAACACTGACAGAATTTCTGAAAAAGAGCTTCAAGTCATATTTATAAATGTTCATTATTTTCACAGCTAAAGTGAGCTAGCTAACATAAGCGAAGAGGATTTCAGGAAAGTAATGTAGTTGTATTTATGAATGTTCACCACTAACACCAGGATTAGACAGAATTTCTGAAAAAGTGTTTGAAGTCGTATTTATAAACACTCGTTGTTTCCAGAGCTAAAGTGAGCTAGCTAATAAGCGCTAGCCTAACAGGAATTCTGAAAAATATTATTAAGTCATATTTATGAATGCTGATCATCTTAACTGCTAAAGCCAGCTAGCAAACATAAGCTAACATGACAGGTTTTTCTGAAAAAGATTATTAAGTCATATTTTTTGAATGTTCATTATCTTCACTGCTAAAGCCAGCTAGCTAACATAAGCTAATGACAGGCTTTCTGAGAGAAATTAAGTCACATCCATCCATTGCTAACACTAGCTAGCTAGCTAACATCTGGGTGTAACTTGAGCAAAACATGAAACAGCACAACAACACAGATTAACACACACTTGAAAACAGAAAAATAGCATATAGTTCTTATATAATTTTTCAAATATATGGATATCATAAATGTCTTGGCATTTTCAAATACTAGCTACATAATTTGTAGCAGCTGGATTTGCATGTGGAAAATTTCAGTAATGCGACGCAATTTTCAGTTTGGTTCCTTCACGTGCTATGGATTTATTTGTCAGCAAGTTAAATTAAAGTAATGTTCAGCCATTGCCAGTTCAATGCCTGATTTACAGGGCACATTTTCCACACCACCTGAATAAACATGCCTAACTTGACTAAGGAAAACAAACCCACATACAGGTACACATCCCCACATCACTCAGATTATTACTTAGATCACTAATGCACATCACATTTACTAGACAGTTTCCATGGCGTAGTTAAATCTCATACTCCACCATCTCTTAAAGTATTCATGAGCTGAATCAAGTGTGTTGGAACAGTTCTCCATGGACAATGCTTATTACTTTATTAGACTAAATATATAACCACTCCAAACTTCTGTTTTCTAGTCAGGAAATTTAAAAACCAAGAGGGACCTTAGTACAGTTGGGTAAAGATTACACATGTCACGCCAAGACAAATTGCCATTGCTAAGCCAAAGTAGGCAAATAAGGTCACATTTAATCGATAACCCCTGTCATACAGAAATGGAAAACAATCAGTTATTTCAATTGAAATGTACATTTGGCCAGCAAAGGTGGCAAGTGGAAAAATACATTCTAAATTAAGCATTTTTATTTGAGCATGGCAGTCCAGTACAAAACCCCTGCTTCTTCTTTCCATAGCCAAGAGCCTGTTTCTGGTATTAGCAACCCTGAACTACTTCTCTCCCTTAGAGGAAACGGGTTTGTGTGAGTTGGCACTGATACAACACTTTCTCCAGCCATTTTTGGTGTGGGGGATCATGGGTTATGTTTGCTCCTTCTCAGTAATCAGCAGCAGTCCCCTATGGATAAAGTCTCTGACCACAAAGCAGGAAAGTTGCATCAGGGGTCCAAACGAACCTCTATAAGGCAAAACTATAAGGCATCGAAGCTATATTAAAAGCTATATAACGGCTGGATTCAGAGCCAAAATCCAATGTCATTATGGTACTCGGAGTCAAAATTCAGATTAATGATCTCTACTTCTTTAGTCTGGGAAAACCCTTCACATAGTGAAATTTTGACATTTAACATATAAGGTATAGGCTTTCAAGAACTGAAACATGTTTCTGTTTAACATGTATCCTAAGTATAAGTAAAGTTATAGCGTTTTTTAAAGCTGATTGCTGACAGAAGTGAAAATGAGAAAGTCACAGAGCAGGAGCATTGCGGACATCCTGATGGTTTTTATCTGAATACAAGTGGAAAGAATTAGGCTTATATCCATTTCACTACAGCACACATCTATCCAACAACTTAATCAAAGGTTAATGTGAGGAAATCATTCTTTAGCCAGACTGAATGTTTTAACCACCAAGTTTGTTAACCTGGTTCCTTACACAACATGTTCTATGTAGGAGAATAGCTTAGATATAATTGAAAGGTACACAATATGGCCAAAAGTTTGTGGACACCTAGCCATCACACCCGTATGCGGCGCTTCCCCAAATTGTTGCAACAAATCTGAAAGCACACAATTGTATAGAATGTCTTTGTATGCTAAAGCTTTACAATTTGCCTTCCCTTCATTCCCAGTCCATGAAGACATGGAAGAGCTAGAGTGCCCTGCACAGAGCCCTGACCTCAAGCCTACTAAACACCGTTGGGATGAATTGGTATGCTGACTGCTCTCCAGGTTTCCTCACCCAACACCAGTGCCTGATCACACTGACGCTCTCACGGCTGGATGCTTCAAATCCCCACAGCCGAACTCCAAAATCTAGTGGGAAGCCTTCCCAGAAAACTTGAGGTTATAACACAGCAAAGGGAACTACCTAAATCTGGAATGAAATGATCAAAAAGCACATATGGGTGTGATGGTCAGGTGTCTGCAAACTTTTGGGCATATAGCTTAAATAAAAACATTTCCATATTTTTGGTGAAATATATGTATGATTTCTTAAAGTTGAGCTGTCAAAGTAGAAGAAGATAAACCAATTTCCGTCAAAACCTGTTATATTTTGCCAGGATTCAGCCACAGGGACACAGACTACCACATATATTCATATACATGCCTATGCAAGGTCAAATCATTAGATCTTGCCTGAAATAGCCCTCAAGGGTCTTACAGAAATATTACAGGGCTTAAGAGAAGAGGTGTGGGAGGATCAGGTTCCAGTGAAGAGGAATGAAAGTAAAAGTTAACGTGTTTTGCATACGAGTGTCTAAGCATGGCCCCAGCTAAAACCACTAGCAGTGAGAGAAATGACATGAGCACGCACAGCACAAAGCCAAACTCTTTCCCTCCCACCTAACCACTGTCAGTGCCGTGGGACCAGTCTGGAACTTAATCATAAAGTCTATGAGGAACCAACTGTAGGCCTTTTTTGAGGAAGCAAATGTACCTTATAACAGAATGTATTCAATCTGTGTTTGCTTATACTGCTGGAAATGGTTTGACTGTGCACAGCTGTAGATACAGAGAAAGTGTGGCAACCTATTTCCAGATTTTGCTTTCAACATTATGCCTTTCTACCTTCACAGAAACTTCCTATTCTGTAACTAGAACATAGTCTATGGAAACATGCTAACCCCCTCTACCCTTCACATCTGCCCAAGCTGAGTATCATCCTCAGCAGAGAGTGTTTATCTGCTCCGGTTTCAGCCACAGATGACTCTTTTCTTTCCTTCTTTTCTTTCCTCATCTCCCTTGCGTTCCCCAGACCTCCATCTTACAACTCCAGAGGCACACACTCAGCCCCCATGATAATGACAATTGCTCTTAATGGGCCCCTTGGTAACCACTACAACCCCCTCTATCAACTTTCACCTGGAACTCAGCCTGGGAAAAAATAGGCAGATGAATATATCATAAGACAGAAGACTATCATAAGAAAGAGGAAGAATTTATAATAAGTGAAGAGTAAGAAGAACATGAATTCGATAGTGAGTAAAGGAGGAGGAATGAGACTGGGAATGAAAGATACAGATACTAGGTCGATCTAGACTGCACAGAGGACAAGATATAAAAAGAATATTGGCTGAAAACAAGAAGCAAGGATAGAAGATGGGGGAAAAAAAAATCACACATCTAGCCCCTCTCTATGATTCTCTCCAGATCATGGAGATCCTGCAACAGAAGGTGCTCTATAAAAGGAAAATGACTTCATCCCAACACACACACACACACACCAGGGCTCTCGCCATGCCTCACTCCTCTTCTCCTCTTTACCTTAATCAAATAAAAGGGACAGTCAATCCCTTGTAGACAGATTGGAGGTTCTTGAATGTGCAGAGGAGAAAAGCTATTATGCAATAATTATGTTTTAAGCTGATTTGCAGAAACATAACGGCTCGGTGTTACAGAAGACACACACTGGAAAAAACAAACATTCATACACAGGGCCTGGATGTGCATTATATAAAACATGACATTGAAAAAAAATTGGTAGACTCCTGAAATAAAGTCTATGTGCATATTGGATTGCACAAAAATGGAAATTTGGGCGTGTTACCAAGTCCATATATAAAATGACAGCTTGGAGTGGGCATGTCACGGAGGCCATAAATGGAAGTTTTTAAATGTATACGTAAATATAAATATAGAAGTCACTGACATTCCTATACAGTGCCTTACGCAAGTACTAACCCTCTCAAACCTTTCAACATTTTGTAGTGTTACAGCCTGGAACTTACCACCTCACAGCTCCTGGGTTCCCAGTTCAATATTGAGCTCAGGTTACTGTCTGTATGTAGTTTCCAAAGAAGAATGGGCAAAAAATATCAGGATCCAGATGTGCAAAGCTGACAGATACATATCCCAGAAGACATGCAGCTGAATTTCAGCCAAGGGTGATTTTAAAATATATTGAGGTTTATGGTAGAGAGTCTTCTCTACTAACATTATCTAGCTCTATGACAGGATTTCTGTGGAGATTTACGAACATATTCATAAATGCTCATGAGCTTTACTGCTCATGTTATCCAGTCACCTTACACAAGCAAACTTAACTGGATTTCTGAGGGGCTTTTGAAATGTCCATATCCTTCTCTAGCTAGATGGTTAACCTAAGCCAACAAACAGAACCCATCTTCCAAAACAAAACTCTTAACAGCATGTCACATTACAATGATTACACAGCTAAACCATACCCACCTTAATATCATTGGTACCCTCTGAGGTAGTTCACACATTCACGTGAATTCATTTTTCATGATTCGGATCACAGACTTACCCGGATCTTGATTGTCCTTGTTTTCCCACCACAGTTCTTTTTCAGGAGCATTTTCTGAAACACAAAACCAAGGCAGAAATATTGACACTGATAAGATCCAGGCCTACATCCTTCCCGTGTTGACGGCCCTTTGTTCTCCTTCACCACACCAGTCACGGCCCTCAGCAATGCCCTGACTTCAAATAAACATTTAGTCTTTTTTACTACTGCTTTTGTAGAGAACATTTGTGAGCTTGGAGCGCTATGTGTCAAAACTAATAAACACAATACCAAGCATGTCGTGAGAAATTTCAAAAGAAAATGTCAAACCTCATTACTCTCCAATTAATGCATGAAATTATATATTGCAGGGAAATGAGTAGGATTTTGGATATTTTGTCTAAAGCTTTGCTGATAGTACAATGTAAACTGACATTCTATGCAAACGAGATCATTAACACCTGAGTAATCTAACAAATAAAAACAAGAAAATATGCCTTACTGTTTGCAAATGTCTCTAATAACATGTTTGTGATTCAGACAGGGTTGGACAATATGACAAAAACGTGTCACAGTTTTCTGAGCTATCATAGATATCTTTTTGTAGCTTCAATCATCATATTAATAGTAATTGCTCAGTGTATAATGGTCTACATTAGTGCATTGAAGAATACGAATCCCAGATATGACACAGGACCACTGTTAGGCCCACAAGCAAGGCCCTTAAACATCAACTGCTCAGTTTCTCCTTGGACCAGGTCTCAACTGTAAGTCACTCTGGATAAAAGATGAGCCTTTCATAGTAATAAACATGAAGAGCTCACTTAGCCATCCAATCTGGTTTCATCATCTGTCATCTAAACCATTCATGAAGCCAAAACACACACCTCAGCCATGTGTGCTGCACATGAGCAGCTGCATACATCTCAGGATTGGTCTGTATGGATTATTGTAATATAGAGAAATTGGAATGACCAAATGTGGAATACTATCCTAAAACAGAACAGCTGTTCCTGTAGTGAAATACAAAGCTCAGCACTAATATAAAGTTAAACACTGCAGTTAAATCAAGACTCAGTCTTAGCATTGAGATTAAATAAAGTTGCCAAGGGTCATTAAAAAAAAAAAAAAAAAAATTAGTGGAATCGATTCCAAAGGGTTAAAATGAGAGGTTTTTGGCAGCCACTTCAGCAACAGCTATCCAACACAGCCTATTCCACTTGAGCAGGCGTTCATAAACTCACACTCATGGCCCCCGCTGTCTCTTATAATCTGCCCTCGCCACAGAAACCTAGGGACATATGGAGGTCCTCAGTATGGTACCACTCTCTATTCCTCCCTCCTTCAAAACCCTCAACTGTATACTCCATACAGCCTGCTCTTCATCTTAAGAAAACTTTGACAGTCTGTCCAAATAATATTAAACATGTCTGCTCCTTCGTTCTCTGTCCTTTTTTTACTCCTCTAAACACACACACACACACACACACACACACACACACACACACACAGGCTTGGCTTCACAGGGACAGAAACAGAATGGGGAGGGGTGAAGTGACATCTGTCATCCGTTCTTCTCTCTGGAGGTGGCTGGAACAAGGGCCTCATGTGAGACGTGTGTGTATGTCTGCATGTGTGTGTGTTTGAAGAGAGACAGCCTTTTCAATTCCAGGCAACAAAGAGCTATAGTCTGAAACATTTACATTTATGGCATTTGGCAAACGCCTAGAGAACAACTTGCATTTATCTCATTCATAAAACTGAGCAGTTGAGGGTTAAGGGCCTCACTCAAGGGCCCAGGAATGGCAGCTTGGCAGTGTTGGGATTTGAACTCGCAGCCTTCCGATCAGTAGTCCGACGTCTTAACCACTGAACCACTTCCCACACACGTCTTTTTTCCTCACAGAGTGTAATACGTGTTAGTGGGAACTGTGATTATATATACACACACATATATACATATATGTACAATATATAC
>JAQMYM010000005.1:1273176-1285603 GCA_030014255.1 Parauchenoglanis ngamensis | reverse complement strand
AGCCCAAGTTACTTTAACATTGCCAGCAAATTGGATGGATGGATGGATGGATGGATGGATGGATGGATGGATGGATGGGTGGATGGATGGGTGGATGGGTGGATGGATGGGTGGATGGGTGGATGGGTGGATGGATGGGTGGATGGGTGGATGGGTGGATGGGTGGGTGGATGGGTGGATGGGTGGGTGGATGGGTGGATGGGTGGAATTAGTGTTAGCTTATTACCCTGCTGCTAACCTAGCCATATAACTACAAGGGCTAGCTAACAGCTACCACTTACTGCTGGCTTTACAGTAAAAGATACATGCATTAGCCGTTTGATTAGAAACACCTTATATGTACCCCTGTTCATTCATGCAATTATCCAATCAGCCAGGTGGCTAATCATTTGTTTTTTTCCAATCTCCAACTGTTAAGTTCCTGTTCTTGGCTGACAGGACAGAAACCTGATATGAGCTTCTGTCCTTGTAGCCCATCTACATGAAAGTGTGAAGTGTTTTAAGTTCTGCGATACTTTTCTGTACACCGTGGTTGTAAAGAGTGGTTAGATGAGTTACTATAGCTCAAACCAGTCTGGCCATTCTCCTCTGACGTTTCTCTCACCAAAAACGTGTTTCCAACATTCACGTGCTTCTCAATTTGTTTTTACACCATTCTGTGTTCTCTAGAGAAAGCTGTGTGAAAATCCCAGGAGATCAGCAGTACTTAAAATACTCAAACCAGCCCATAGAGCAACAACAAACATACCAGGGTCCATGTCAGAGAGATCACATTTTTCCTTTTCTGATGTTCGATGTGAATATTAACTGAAGCTCTTCATGTGTCTGCAGGATATTATGCATCACGCTGCTGCCACATGATTGGCTGAATGGAAAATTGCATAAGTAGGGGTACATGAGTGTAATCACGCCATGAGTGTAATTATGGTATTGTATTTTAAGAGTGATGTTTCACTTTACACTTTTTTTTTTTTTTTTTTTTACATTTTATTTAACATATTTTAAGAGTGATGTTTCACTTTACACTCTTGCACTTAATGTATTGCTGTGTATCTATACAAAAGAATGATGTAATGTTGAAAACGCTGCATCTGGACCAGGTCTAGAATTACAGCCCAGGTCAAAGTGAGATCAATTCTTAATAAGTCTGGATACCACACGCTTTACAACATCCTTATACTTGTATAATCTGTGGTCCAAACTTAGGAGAAAAAAGAATACATGTGCAAAAAATATATGACTGTGGTTAAGAAGGGATAAAATGGAAAAACACATACACACACACACACACACCTCGGTCGATCTGTGCCAGCTCTTGGTTCTCTCCTTCAGAATCTTCGCTCTCTCCACCCTCTTCACTGCCATGGTAGGAGATCTGGGTTTGGAAAGCAACACACAGATCTCATGACTCATCTCATACCCGAGTTATGATAATGCAATCCTAACACAAAAAGAACTTGTGTGGGTGAAGAGTCATGCCTCTTTAAACCTTACATCTGTTTTTCTACTCTGCTGAATGAAAACATAACATAGACATTCATGACAACATTGTGAATGATTTCAGTGACCCAGGAGGACATTATTAGCCTACATTTTTGTATTTGGATTGCATTTCCATGCTTGACCAGAGAGATGTGTGCACGACTCAGAAAGCGGCCTTTAAGACCAAAAAAAAAAAGACACAAAAATGTAATTTTATTTGTATATATCGCTTTTTACAATAGACACTGTCACAAAGCAGCTTTATTGAAATCCGGATGTAGATTTAGATATGTAATAAGCAAGCCAAAGGCAACAGTGGCAAGAAAAAAAAAACTCCCTGTGACAAGATGAAAGAATCGTCTTCTGGGTGATACCGGATAGTGGGATTGTAAACCTTTTAAGTGTACATTGTAAAAGAGTAAAGCCAAAAAGTACTAAGTGTGTTGAAAGGATACTTCATGTGTGCACTTTATATTATCCACTAAAGCAAGGATGATTATGAATTATTACAGTATACAGGTATACATCAAAGGCAAGCAGTACCAAGTGTTTCGAGTCACGAAAAAAAAAGGGTCACATTCAATCTGCACAAATTTGCCTGTTGAATGTCGTTGAATTGAATTGAATCCAAAACAAGAACCACAAATTAAAAATGAGGAACTCTTGCAATGATGGAGAGTCCTGCCCAGCAGAACTGCTGTAAAAACATGTGTTGCAAGCTAGTTCCTTTCCACAGCCAAAGCCACTTCTTTAAGAGTAAAAACCCCCTCGGAGAGAGTGAAAGAGAGTGAGGGGAGGTGAAGCAAGGGGAGGGCAAGAAAAACAGCAGACTACTCCTAAACAGTTAAGTAACCCACTGCAGAGTAATTACCTTGCCTCAGCCAGGCCAACCAGCTGCCATCTGCTCTCAAGCACACACACACACACACCTCTCTTCAACCTCTTGCTGAGCATACAACCAGTGTAGGAAAGAAAGAGACCCAAACAGATGAAGAAGAGGGGGAGAGCGAAAAGCAGAGAAACTTTGAAAGAGATAAATGGGTCTTTCTTGTAGTTGAAGAAGGAATGTAAGGAAACGAGCAAAGTCCAGGGGCCTAAAGAGAGTCTGCACCAATAGTGAAACAGTCCTAAGACCTGACCACTTACCACTCTTTCAGTGAAACCACTTCTTACGTACACTGGGTAGATAATTACAGCTCACCACTCCATTTTATACCACAGCGCTTTTGAATTCTCGAATCTGCTTGGTCAGGCGGTGTTCATTTCTATTACAGCAGCTCTGACAGTAATTACAGCTGTAATTCAAATCACGGGTTTATCTTAACTGTTCTAATACGTTATTGTTTCTATAGTAACAGCTCATTCACGGGGACTCGTATGGCAAAGACTGATGATAAAAAAAGAACAATGTATAATTGCTGAAATAGGTAAGCTTCCTGTAAGTACATTTATTTAACACTTATGGAAGGAGTCTCCAGTGTCAGCGCATCGTAATGGCGACTTTTCCTCCACAGGAAAGTCTTCAGGACAGAGTTTTTTGCACTCTCGGGTTCTACGTGACCCGACAAGTTGCAGGTTGTTTTTTGTTGTTGTTGTTGTCTTTTTAACTTTAAGTTAGAATCAGAAGGCTGGTGAGGAAATGACTGTTTATAGCTGCTGATTATTTTCCTAGCTCCATCATGTTATTTTCCTTACATATACAATGGTGTGTAAGTAGCATTTTGTGACAGACTAGATCCCATGACATGAAAGAGGTAATGCGGTATATATTCAAGCCACCCACTATTTGGAAATTAAAGCCTTCAACTTTAAAACACTCTTCCGCAATATTCCCATTTCCACTTCCTAAATCTCAGATGTACAGAACCTCAGAGAGAAGAAAAAAAAACTGTGTGGAAGTACTGCATAAAGATGTTGACTAAGGCCTTAATGAAGCATACAGAATACACTCAAATATTTGATGGAGACTTTTTTCCAAAAAAACTGGCAAGTGAGGCAGAATCCCTTCCAAGCATGAAGCCATTAAAGTGATGGAGCTACAAGCACTGCAAGAGTGAGTTTCAAAGTTTCCACCAAATGATGAGAAACAAGTGTGAGAAAGAACCGAGAGCTGTGAGAGTTGGAGTAATTGCTTGCACTAGAAACACTACTGTCACACTCAAGTTTAAGGCTCAAACTTCCAAGTGGGTTATCAAACGAAAAACTGTGCACGCTTTGATAAAAACAAGTCCTTGAACAGAACAAAATCAATACAACATTTCTGTGGAACTACTGCTACAGGAAAAAAAACAACTTCAAATCAACATGGCTATAAATTTCACCTTCATTCCTTCATGTTTCATTCAGTCAGCAACTCAACCCATCATACAGGTAAAGGATGCAACACTACATCACAACCCACTGACAACCAAATACTCTCCAACCCATGAGGGCCAGTTTCCCAGGAAACTCTCCCCAGATGGGAGAAACAACCCACAACTACATTTGAGCTCGTATACTGCAAATTTCCCTCCTGAGTTTATCAATGAAAGACAAATTTCAAATTAAATTCAGCATATTAGCTGCTAATATATAAAATGCTGGTTTGCAACTGGTTATAAATTCTCAGAAATGTCTGCGCTGTTAGAGTTGGCTTGTTAATGTTGGGTTAAATGAAGACTTGAAAGCGTTGTAAGTTAACTGCTTGCCACACTGTACTTAGCTTCCTAACAGTAGCTTTCTGTACCATTAACCTCTTGCTTTATCTGACACTCACTCATTCACTAATGTACATCATAGCATAGCGCTGTTGAATTTTCAATTCTGATTTAAATTTTCATTGATTTCACATTTATAACTTGTTGATTCACAGTAGCTTTGCCAGTAGTGTCAGCTGCATGGCTTGTACAGAATGAGCTCATTCTAATATGTATTGCAGACTTGACCCAAAAACCCAAACCCAAAAAAACATAAGTGATTGTTAATATTGTGATGTTTTCATTTATGGTGAGGAAATGTTTATATAGCTTATTTGGAAGGAGTCTCCAGTATCAGCATGCTGTAATAGTCAGAGGTAAAGCTGAGGGGTCTGTGGTTTCTTTGACTGTAAATAGCTGCTATAATGTCAGATGTTCATCAACATTAAACATAACTATAAACAGATAAAACGTATCATGTATCATTCATTAAATGTTTAAATTGTTCCACAAATTGCACAATTACGCAAATCGTCATGGTTTGAAAGGAATAAAACACTTCAGAACTTGCCGATGTTGAAATATTATCAACTTCAGGTGGGGTGAAAAGTAACTCCGGCCACATCACACCACCTCTTTGGTTGATTATTTTCCTGTAACTGCATGCCCCATCATGATTTATTCCTTAAATATGGCCTGTTCTATATAGAGTAATATTTAGGTCAGCAGTAGGGGAGACTTCAACCTGAACTTACTTGACCTTCCATCACATAAGTATCTGAATGTAATAATTTCCTTTCCAACTGAAACCCGCAACAATACAGAAGTATTAAACGTGACCATCTGTATTAAATACATGACTAATGAGTACTCAGGCTTTAGCAGTTGCTAAACAACATGTTTTTTTTGTTGTTTTTTTATATACACAAGGTTTTCGGTGTATTCATGCTGATTCCGATTGAAAGAACTTACTTTGCTGTAAGTGTGTTTAGTCTGGAGGAGGTCATATGCATTATTTGTTATTTGCTAATTACAGGTTAAATAGAGAATAAGCAGGAGAAGGAATATCCTTCCTCTTTAGCTAATGATTCTCATTAAACTAAGCAATGCACTGCAACAGTGTAGGCTACTGGCATTAACCTTTGAGTTTGCCCCACGTCCTTAGTTAGCTTAACACCACCTTGTCCTTTTCACATTTTCTCATTATTCTCTACACACCTGCATATTAACATCCATTTTATTCGCATTTTTTTTAAAGGCGACGACTTTAAGGAGAGTACTTCCAATCTCTCCACATCTCCAAAGTCTACATTTCATCTCCAGACTGTGGAAAAAGCATGCTGCAGCTCTGGCAGAGGATACGGGAGGGGAGGGTGTAAGGTTTCCCACAGTGAAAAGCACTCTGCACAAGGTCACGGTGTGTGTACGTGCCTGTGAACTGGACTGCTGCACCGAGGGCTGATTTGCTGTGATGGCAATCATGTAACTGTTGACAAGCACAGCAAGATTATCTAGCGTAATGTATCATGTGCATCATTTGATGCACTGCTATGCAAGTTTAAAATCTGGTAAAACATCTGTTGCTTCACATTGCAATGCGTCACACCAGCCATAGAACTCTGTTCCACACTGGGAAAAACACAAATCTCCGAGACAATCATTTTGTCTTCATAAACATCCAGGAAGGAGGTGGAGGGAGTAATAAGTGCAATATGTTTTTCTACAAATGCTTCTTTCTGCATGCCCTGGCCCTGTGCTAAGCTTCTGTGGCAGAAATTTAGGAAGCCGCTGAGGAGGCTGTTCTCAACCTCACAGGGTGTCTCACATGGTAATCCTTAACTCGTTTAAACTCATACTGGATTTTTCCAATTTCCTCTTCCGCAACTGTCCTTAGAGTTCAACTGAGAACTTTTTGTCTGTTCCAAAGGATTATTAAGTGGCAGACAGGAAAAAAAATTGTGGACAACTTCATTATTGTACTTGAGGAAGATTGTTGTTACAAATGCACTGTAATAAAATACCACAAAGTACAAAGGGTGTACTGTTATACAATCCTAAAGATTTTTCATTTACGAAATAATGAGATTGTACTTTTCGAATCTGTTTATAGTTATGCATAATGGTGTGGAACATCCGCAAAATAAGGATATATAAATAAATAATAAACAGTTGCTCCTTCACAAGCCTCCCTTTTTTCTCTCTCTTATAGTTAATAAGAAAAACACCACAGCTTGTCATGTTACCAAGAAAGAGCAAAGCAGAGCAAGCCCTCTGGCCTGAAAACTTTCCCAGGTCAGGAAACGTGCTTTGTGTCTGATTGTTACAAAGCACTGAAAGTGAATTCTCCTTCCAAAATGCTAAATAAACATCTCTTCGCACAAAACTTTACCATATCAACATTTACAAATGTTTAGACAGACAATAGTCTAATCTCCTATGATCTGCAAATCCACAACCGCAACCCGGTGGATTTCAAATGGGGTCGTTGTATTTCTACATTGGCTATGTTTTGTCACTATTGAATTTTACTGCAATCTACTGGATTTTAAGATGTATGGCATTATTGAGTGCAAACTCCCTCTAAGGTCAGATGTAGTATCTCACAACATTAGCAAAAGTGAAAATAAATTAATGGATCCAACCTGGGACTTGGATCTGCTCCAAAATTGAATGTGTTCTTTCTTGGCCTGTGATACACCCTTCCACCAAATTACATGGAAATCGACTGGGTAGGTTTTACGCAATCTTGCTTAAAGGCAGACAAACAAACTGCACCGAAAACATAACCTCCTTTGCGGATGTATCAAGCACATTCCTATCAATTTTACAGCCTAAAACTACTGTCAGAGATGCTGTTACATGAAATTAATCAACACCTGCCAAGTAATCAGATTTGAGATTTGTATAAACGTCACTAGATCACAGGTCAAACTTTCCCTGCAAGTTGACCCCTGGAGGTAGGTTGAGTTCGAGGTTTCATTTGCTAAGAGTAAAAGATTGCAAATGTAAATAAAAAGAAAAAAACAAAAACCTTTTCACTGGAAATCAAGTCTGCATAGTGCGAGGTACATTTTATAAACCTACTTTTTGTACTTTTGTGTGAAAATGTCTAAACTACGCAGCCTGCCAAATCTAAAATAACACATCTACAGTAAAAGCACACACACACATCACATTCTAATGTGTGAAAGAATGAAAGAAGAGTGAATTTTATGTGGGATAAGTAGCCTGGTGCCAAGCAATATAAAGATGAAGTTGTTGATGTGCGGTCACGCACTGTTCGGGAAGAGGTGCATCATATAGCTGGGATCAAGCTTCCAGGTTTAGCTGTGCAAAATGCTCTCCATGTTCTCACTGGTAGTGAATAACAACAGGTTTTAATGTGCATTGCTTTATCCATCCATTTATGCTTCTGTATAATTACAGTGTTTTGTGTTCTCCTCAGAGTTTACCTCCTCCTCAGAGTTTGGGTGTAATTGTCAAAGTTCAGACAGTCAGATTATTTTAGCATATCTGACTTTAGTCTTTTGAGGAAGGATATTTTTTTGTGGCTGAAATGCAAATGATGTTGTGTTGCGTGCCCTATGTACTGAGGATACAGAGTGAACAGGAAGCCATTTTGGATTCAACCTAAGAAATGTAAAATGCAGCCAATTATCAGTGAAAAGAAATAATGTTGTGAGCAAATAAATGAAAACCAAACTGAGAATTAATGAATTACATTTGTTACATTCATTAAATTTATTAAATAAAATGATCGATTAAATAAAAACGTAAGTTTATGAAATGATGACTTCCTTTATTTGGAATTGTCACTGTTTACATGGCACATCAAACTATCACCCTTTTCAATACTAAATCTTTTGTTCTTAAAGGAAATTTACAGCTCTGATCCACAATAAAAATGTGTTTTGAATAAGCTAACTAGCTAACATTCACCTGGCTCACATTATTTAGCACACACAGAATACCATGTTAGCAATCATGATTCAAATAGTTTGAATACACACTGATTGTTCGCATTTGTTAAAATTTGCTAAAATGCTTATACAGTTCTGACTTTTATGTCACTGAAGGAATAAATCTTACATTTTAACATTTTTGTGCTTTTAACTCTAAAGACTGATAGGGAGAAGAAATTTTAATCAGGCACTCCTATGCAAACTAGCATTAGCTAGCCACCATGTAATGACAGAGAAACAAAGGCACCACATGTGACAAAACTACCTCAGAACAAGAGGAGATTGTTATGAAAAATGTCACGCAAGGCAGTAATGTTTACCAGAGGCAGTGGAGAGAATAAAACCTGCAGGGCAAACAAAAAGGCTAATCTTTGTTTACAAGCTCAATTTACACTCAATTTAAATTACTTCTTGGCAATATTTACCTCATGTCGTCCATATACTTTCCTTTTATTGTTTACTTAAGATGGTTAGATATGCTGGTATATTACAACAGCTATTACACCCAATATTACATATTACATATAATAATTCTTTTATAGAAAATTGATCTATAATACACTCTGAGTGTGTGACAGCGTGTACATGTTCAGCAATCAAAAAAGGATTTTACACGGTTAATTTTTTTTTCCTCCAGTCTGTGTACTGAACTAAAGAACTCACACTTCATGTATGTAAAGTGTGTTCAATAGCTTAACAGTGTCATGTGTACATGAGAGGCCTGCGGTGTTTAGAAGAAGATGAGGGCAAATACACACATGCTATGTTTGGATTTTTAAAGTGGTTCTTCTCATGTGACAGGGTCAGAGATGAAGGCTGATGATAACAGTCATGGATTAAACACGGCAGAGATAAGGGTATGTGAGTGTATGTACATGTGTGTAAAAGGGATAACAGAGGACTGATGCGATAACGGTCAAGGGTCAGTTCCTGCTTGGTAGTTCACGGTCGTATTCAAACACACACAAACAAACTTTCTGATGACTTCAGTGCAATATATTGTAAAGGATTTTGCAAGCGAGAGAGAGACAGACAGACAGACAGATAGAGAGAGAGATAGAGAGAGAGAGAGTTATATAACTACTGCCTAAGCCTGTGTGTGAAAGACATGAGAGCTGTCTCATTGTTCTGACACTGGAGACTCCTTCCATGAAATATTAAACAAATGTTACTTCACAGAAAGATTTTTTTTTAATTCTGTTCATGCTAAGTGTATGCCGTACAGGTCCCTGTGAATCAGCCTTTTTTATAGAAATGCAAATGTTTTAGCTTAAGCACTTAAGTGATTTGCATACACGATTGTCCGAGCTACTGTTATGGAAAATCAACAACTTCTGACTAATCTGATGAGAGAATCCAGCAGTGTGGTGATACAAGTAATAACTACGAAAGATCTGATAAGAAACTTTCAGATTCTCTGTTTGTCACGTGAATGGTGAAATAAATGGCACCGTTTCTTTTTATAGCATTCTTAAAACAGCAGGTTAGACAAGTTGCTATCGGCTGATCAGATGATACGATGTTTATCTAAAGCATGCTGAGGGAACAATGCTTTATGGTCAGACTGTAGACAGGAACTACATCCAGAAATACAGTTGTGGTCAGATGTCGTGTATACGAACATGAATGTCTTGGCAATATTGGGCTTTCAATGATTTCTTTGAACTGTTCTTTTTCTGTGGCCGATTGATTGTACAGCATACACCTTTAATAGAAAAAAAACCAAGAATTTGAAAAATGAACAGTTCAAAGAAGTCACCGAAAGCCCAATACTGTCATGACCTTCACGTCTGTGTATGTAAAGAGAAAGGGGGGAAAAAGGACTGGTGTAGGGACGACTGATTACTTCTGCTATAACATAAGCGATACCAGGAACTAACTTGTTTCACAGGCATTCCACAACTTTTAAATGCAACTATAAACAAATATGAAGGCTGACGTGATGTGCGTTAATAAATATAAAAGTGGAAGCGTTTGACAAATTGCTCTGGGATAATGAGAAATAAAATACGGGATGTGCTGTAATAATATAAAATAATCAACTCCAGGGTGGGAAAGGTATTACACTACCATGCCATTGGTTGTTTTCCTATAACATCATGTCTGGTTGTGTTTTATTACTTTCTGAAAAGTCTTACTGTAAATACAGTAATAAAAAATGAACACATGTCTATAAAGAACTATTTACAACACTTACAGTTTCACACTGTATTATCACCAGCAAGATACTGGTTAATCACAGCAAACTGTCTACATTTAGTTTTCATTATGAATACAAGGTTAATCACCCATTTCCAGAGTTACCTCAAGCACAACATTATCTCCATATTTCCTCCTCGATCTTTACTAATAACATTTTCCCCCTGTGACTGGATATGACGATTAGACTCTACATACTTTGTTTCGCTTTTAGAACCAGTCTATAACCAACATGGAAATAATCACTGGCTAGAAAGTCCCATCCTTTTCCTCCTGGCCTGCATAAAAGCAAACATTTCATAAATTGCAAGTTGCGTGCCAATAGAATTTAGGCCTGTGATTCACAGCACAATGAACACACTCATTTTGAGTGGGAAGCACTGCCAGTTATTCACAAGCTTCATGACACTTTAACCAGTTTCCCAGCAACGTCTAAAATATCATACACCAGCTTGACATTGTCTCTAACGTTCATATTATAGTTTATGGTCATTTATTTAGACATCACAGAGCATATGCTTCAAATGTGACTGTTATAAACTGTCCTTGCTTTCTTTGCAAGGTCAGACTGCTGTCCATGGGAAGGTTTAATGCTTGTCAGGTCAACCCCGAAGGAAATTTGAGAATCTGGAATTTATATTCTCAGCCTTCTTGCAAGAAAGCGAGTCCCGAATCCATTACAAACGGGTTTCTCGGTAATGACTGGAGTGCACTGACCCACACAAACACAGGAAGGTAGATGATAAACATGGATCCGAGCACGTCTGCTTTGCAAAGGGAAAGCGATGGCATGAAAGAGAAAGCAAGTAAGTAGGAGTATGAGAATGAGAAATCATCTCTATGTTTGAACATGTTTCATCCATTTTACACGCTCATGCTCTAAGCATTCTCCGATTTGGTGCCATGGGTAAACGTTGGCATGTGGGATCACAGCAGTGCATGTGTTATGTGCGTGATACACTCCCACGAATTATGATTACAGAGCTAGGCACTGGCTAGGACTTCATTCAAGTCCACTGGGCCATATCCGATACACACACAGTGACGTGTGGCCTCAGTCAGCTCTCCTCTAACAGCACCAAAGCCATTCGTGGCACGACCCTGGACTTCAATTAACATAACTGTATTTATTTGTGTAAACCAAGGGGTCAAGCTTGAAGCAGGGCAAGCGTGCACTGGTTTTTGTTCTATAACCTTCCCAACTAATCCGCGACATTTCCAACATATGAACAGAATTATGAGAATTCCAAAGCTAGAGCTAATATTATTGACATCCCCATATCACCATGAAAGCCAGAGCTGAACAAGGCTTAATGTTTTCAATTTATTATATTACTGCAAGTCTATAAAACACATATAAGTAATTTGTATCCTGAAAATCATATCAATGAATTTTAATTATCAGTTACATAGGGCATTTTCCTGCCTTTCCAACTTACAGCCTGTTTGTTGTTGTTGTTTTATCTTTACTAATGTGGCCTATCCATAAGAGTGCTTATTATTCGCACTTGTCATTTTTCCCGCCCTCAACCACAACCAGTGTACTTTTTACATCATTAAAAAAAATGCTTCTGCCTGTAGTGGAATGCTTATCAAGTAAAATAAAAAATGTTTCAAGAAAAGCCCTGACGGAAGACTTCATTCAGGGGCAAGCAAAAACAAAACAAAACAACGGAGAAACCATAAAGCGCTTCACCCTTAAGGCTTTCCTGTGCCTGAAAACTTCATTTCTAGCTGTGACAAAGCCCTGACACTGGAGACTCCTTCCAAAAGAATATCTCCCAAGAGAAAATTTCCACTTATCAACCATTACACACATTTTGCTTGTTTATGTGGAGATTCCGAAATACAAGCCCTGTCTAAGACATTAGTATAGAAACAACACATTAGAATTAGTGCTGTGGTATTATTATGCAGTTGATGCAGGGAATGTTGATGTACTGAATATCAGCACAGCTGTGACTGGGTCGTAGCTAATCACAACCTCGAATGTGATACTGCTTTAGTACAGCAATTCTATAAACAAGAAATCATCCATCCATCCATCCTCTATACCGCTTTATCCGTCTGGGTCGCGGGGAAGCTGGAGCCAATCCCAGCATCTTCGGG
>JAQMYM010000005.1:1256600-1272738 GCA_030014255.1 Parauchenoglanis ngamensis | reverse complement strand
CACACAGAAAGGCACCCTGGGTGACCCGGGGATCGAACCCAGGACCTTCTTGCTGTGAGGCGACAGTAATAACCACTACACCACCGTGCTGCCCTACAAGAAATCAGCAACGAGTAAACGACATTTCGGACACAGTATGACCAAATGTTCTGTTTATTTTTTACCTCACTAGCGCAACAAGACCCTGAAGAAGCCACACTCACTTTATAGCACATCTGTTAGCTGGCTAGCTAGCTCACATTGATTTGTATGTTCCCGTTAAAGGCGCTTCCAGTAAGATTTGCATCCCGTCTTCCTTTTCATCTTCATCTGATGACCTTTCATATTTTAAGTCAAAAGTTATATTCCTGAAAAGTACCTCTGTCCATGTCTGCTGATGATGTCACTAACAGTACCGTAGTAACCGTTTCAAAGTAGGAAGTAGAATTATAATTGCAGGACACAGACGAGTGTTGTGATAAACACAGTTATGTTAAAAATCAGCACTCTTAGAACGCTGCTCGAACAACAATCAGATCAGTGGACTGTTGTATAAAACAGAATAATCTTCTACTTACACTGATAGAGTTCGTTTGCGTGTGTTCAGGCAGGGTAAGAAAAATCCTTAGTGCTATAGGCCAACACTAGCTGAATTCTAGACATATCTAGTACACACGGCACACCCTAAAAAGTCTAAACCTGAACCTGTTCTTACAACAACACACACATCGCAATCTGTCAGCAAATAACTTTTTATTACCAAAGGTGGCAACACAGCCATTAAAGCATTACTACAGTTATAGTTAATACTGTAATTCTAAGCACAAAGCAATGAATTCTGAGATCTTACAGGATTATATTTGCTTGAAGTATATTTCCAAAGAAGAGTCAGTATTTTCTGAGTTCTTGATCAATGAAGCACGTGGATCATGTGCATCTGTGCAGGAAAGCAGAACAGTAATCGACTCTGCAGGAACGAAAGCGGCACGTTTTCCAACACTAATTGCATAACACTTTCACGTATTGAAGCAGACAACTGTTTATTTCACAAAAACAAACAAAATATATATATATAGATATGATGTTTCCTCCTTTTAGCAGTTAAAAGCACATTCACAACACAGTCACAGCTACGAGCCTCAAACATGACGCAGCTGAAGTCGTTTCTGGACAAAGCAGACTTGAGCGTGACAATGCTAGCCAATGTTTCTCACCCTCATGATGGCAAGAAGAGTGCAAACACATCCTACAATGGGCCAAAGAGGCCCTGAGCAGCTGCATCCTAGCACTTTCCATCACGCTGGCACGCATAGCTAATCGGCCATGAAGTGCATGTGTGCAGGCAGTTTCACTTTTCCAGCTACATCGAACATGCCACAGAAACCCACGTCTACCTGGAAGGACATTACTACTCAGGGGGTGGAGTGGCAAACTCGGAGTAAAAAACACTGCAAAGCTTTGCAAAAAATAAAAAGCCTGCCTTCTTTTTTTTTTTTTTGGTGAAACCGAGCCATGGCTTTCATTTTGGGAAAGGGAGAATGTATCAACAAACAGGCCAGCCATTTTCTTTAGAAACATCACAAGGTCTGTTTCTCTTGTGCATCAGTCACTGGTGCTCTTACTGACAGAGAGCCGACATAAAGATTTCCGTCCCTGTGCAATGTCAGTGTTAGCGTGCAGAATTAGAGAGAAAAGGAGGAAAGATAAAATAAAATAAGACCTCTCAGAGGAAGTACAACCCACTCAGGGCTTGCTCTCTATACAAAAGCGGAATGATGAATTTTGGAATAGCTTGATATAAATAGATAAACTATTTGAAACAATGCTATGTGTGTAGGCATGTACAATGAGAAAAAAAGAGCTTCACAAGAGTCCTTTGGATGGTTATTGGTATACGTGAAAACACTGAAGGGGTCAGGTGCTAAGTCAAGGCTGCAACTTTGCGTGATGTGTCGAATAAAGATTAATGCACAAGTAGCTACTTGCTTTGTTAATAAACATTTGACAAAAAAAAGAAAATCCCTAATGGGTTGTGCCATATTGTTACTAACCAGTGACCCATGGTTTTGTAATAGTTGTGGAAATTACTACAAATATCAAAATTATTACGCATACACAAAACACCAAATAGTAATTGTAATTTGTTATTGTGATCAAATGTTTTCTCAGAAATAAAGGTACCAAACTGTACTTGTCTTTATCTCTGGGGTGGTACCATCAAGGATTGTATCTTTTACCTGGGAAGGTGCCCTGGACCTCTAATCAGCTTTTAAAGTAAAGCTTTAAAAGGTACATCAGTGGTCTAATGATATATCTTATATTGTTTTTAAAAGTATCATCTGTCAAAAGGTGTAGCCTTGTTAGGACCAGTACAGAGCCATGGAAAAGTACAGTTTGGTACTTTTATTAAGAGTGTATGGTTACAGTAAAGCACCTAATAATGAACTAGATGGATTATAATCATGATGGGTAACATTTGTGTTTTCTTTATACAATTCAAGTTTGCACTAAGCATCCTAATTGAATGCAATGAAACTTTTTTTTTTTGTACATACCTTCAGCTGGAAAGGATGGATTTCATTGAGGGAATGTCTTCTGAGCTTTTTGGTTAGAGTCTTCAGCATGCTGGCGAGAGATCCTGATTTCTTTTTCTCTTTTTTTTTAAAGTTTCTATTCAAACTTCTACACTCCCATGCTTGGAGTATGGAGTAGACCTTCAGCTCACAGATCTCAGATGAACTCAGATGATCATCATCAGTGCTCCTGGGTTTCCTCTGCAGGTTTGAAACAGAGATCAAAACAAATCTTAAATAAAACCAGAAAGCAGAGCAGAGCCGATGGAGCACATCAACCCGGATTGCTCTTCCTCTCTTCCTGTTTATGGCCTTCAGCAGCAGCCCAGAGAAATGAACGGGAAACTCCGTTTAGCTGGACATCTTCACCCCGAGATGGAGATCTTGGAGATCCTGTCTGACTCAGTGTGGCTGTGCGTGCGTGTGCGTGTGCGTGCGTGCGTGTGCTTGAGTTAATGTAGGAAGACTCCTATAGCTCCTGTAACCTTTCTGATAGCCTAAAACTCAAACTTATCTATATAACTACTTCCGAAAACTTCAATGCTGCTGCGATCCTTTCACGCACTCCATACATCACTGGCTCACACACTCCCTTACGCGCGCGCGCGAGCGCGCACACACACACACACACGCACACACACTCACACGCGCATGCATACATACACGCGTACACACACGCAGAAGCGCTTACAGGAGAACTACACATACGCACACGCTACTTTTCTCCAGCTCATCCGTTCCTGCATTGCTATTGGTTCCTGGCCCGGTGACGTAACCGTGTTGTTTTCTTAAAGGGCTCATGAGAAATTCCCAACCCGGATAACATAATGGAGAGGCTTCTTAAAGGAAAAGTGCACCCTGAAACACACGGCATATTTACACTGAAATGTTTCTGATGTGTTTAATGATTCTGGTGCTAATTGTTTGGTTGCTGTATTTATACTACATGGCCAAAAGTATATGGACACCTGATCATTACATCCATATGTGGGTCTTCTCTAAACTGGTGCTCTCTAAACTTGGAAGCACACGACTGTAGAGAATGTCTTTGTGTGCTGAAGCTTTGGTTTCCACGGGTCAAGCTCAAACATATTCCAGCATGACAATGCCCCTGTGCACAAAACGAGCTCCATGAAGACATGCGCTGTGTCTCGCATACTTCTCTTAGTGCACTTCCATGTTGTATACTGTGCACACTATGTACTTATTTGCAGGGTATTGCTGTCTAAAACTGAATACGGCAAGTTGGGCACGATGATCGCAGCATTTGACTGTGATTGTCGCATCACCCACTAAAAAATATCTACCAGCTTTTTTAATTTTCCTCACTTGTGTGCATAGATATTTCACACAACGTGGTAATTACATCATATGCATTGACAGCATACCCTCTGCCATCTGGCTGAAAATACAACTGGCTAAAAATCCCTCCCCTTCCGTTACGTAGCCAATATAGCGACCATTAAGTGAGAGAAGTGTGCAGTGTTGCACACTCAACATTTTGAGAGTTTTGAGTACACCATCCAAGTACTTATAGTGCACTGCATATTGCTATACTTGTCAGTGTGAACGCACTTATGTACCCGAAATAGCAAGTGTAAGTACGCAAATTGAGACGCACGGATGGTTTGACAAGGCTGAAGTGGAAGAACTTGAGTGGTCTGCACTGAGTCCTGACCTCAACCGCACTGAACACCTTTGAAATGCCCACTGAATACCAGGCCTCCTCATCTGGCATCAGTACACCACCTCACTAATGCTCTTGTTGCTGAATGAACAAAAATTCCCACAGCTACGCTTCAAAATCTAGTGGAAAGCCTTCCCAGAAGAGCAGAGGTTATTATAACAGCAAAGAGGGACAATCTGGAATTGGAGGTTCATGGGTGTGATGGTCAAGTGTCCACAAAGTCCATATAGTGTACTTTATTCCAGTAAGAAGTTAGTGATTTTGTGCCACTCTGACACCACAGAAGGACATTGCTAGTGCAGTAATTTTCAGGTTTCACTGTTTGCTCCAAAAAAACAAAACAGGATTAACTTCTTATCTCACTGTCCATTTTCCAGTGACGTGTATTGTCATGTTACTGAGAAATCCAACACAGGAATCTAGTAGACCATAAAAGCTGGATTACAAATTCCAACATGCAATACTATATGATGGAGTTGTGCTGAGAAACGGCAAGGACTCAGCTAGCAAATCAGTTTGTGAACTACAAGATGACCAAAGCGATGGCATTGATGGTGGTATTGCATTGAAATTTGATGCTTGGAAGCTGATCTGTTTCAGCAGAGTGTACAGATGAGGAGACGTGAGAGAGCTGGACAGACTAAAAAATTAAAGTGCAGCTGCATCATTCTCATTAGGTAGAGATGAAGCGAGGGCTAATCTATTTTACTTTGGAAAAACCTGACTTCCAACAGGGAAAAATGCAATGAGTCATTAGAGTCATTCAACTCTTTTCTAAGTTGTGAATGTCTTTTTCTGGTGTCAAAACAATAGGATAGTGAACATTTCCCTTTGCATCATTTACTACTCCGTTAAACTTGATTTTACTTGATATGTAGCTTTTGTGTTGTGAAAGGGGTGTTTTAACAGCTTTGTAAGGTTAGATTTGTAACATAATTCCATGGATTTCAGCCCGATTGTACTAGCATGCTTAGACCATTGTGACAGATAATCAAATATGAGCAAAATACAGTAGTTGACCTATTTTATAAATTGTTTCTAATCAGTAATTGAACAGAAATAAGTCAGATAGATCTTGGAAATATGTGGAATATGGAATATGGAAAAGTGACTTGGATTGCAGCATAATTCCCACTACAAAAACTTCCCACCATCAGTGGCACTGTGGGTAATGTAGGAAACTGGTACCAACAGTGAAAATAGCCCAACATATTGGAGATGAATAAGGTTTAACTAAAATGTCATTGCAAAATTAATTATGGTAATTATAAAGATAATTAACATGTGAATTATAAAGATTTACATGTAAGCAGTTCCTGGTGGAATTTTCCTTTAAAGGTACAGTAATGATGGCTGACACCTATGTTGATGTGCGTATAATACAGGTGTTTGTTCATCCAGTGGCCACTTTATTATGAATACGTACTACATAGGTCACGTGTATCCATTCTTATACACACTGGGTTGGTGTGGCTGCAGATTTCCATTCCAGCGAAGCAAGAGCCACACCTGATAGACTGAAGACTAAGATCAACTGATTAAACGGGTAGAATAAGAATTGAGGTGTGGCTCCTGTTTGGTGGTAATGAAAACCTGCAGCCACACATGACGCCATTTGCAGGTAAGACTGAGCACAACTGATCTAGGTCGACTTTGCATGTGTACTATAAATGTGTGAATCCGTGTCAGGCATCAATATCTCATTTCTCTGTGTTTCTTTGACGAAAGTGGCTGTATTTTGCTATTAAAAGAGCAACAAGTTTTCATTATTTGCATAAACATTGCAATGCATAATGCATAAAACCTGGTTATTTAGCATACATTCTAATGGCATGATGACATTAAGAGCATTCTAATGAAAGTGATATTTCTGAAACCAATCATTTAATTTCGGTTTATAATTTGGGTTACGGGCTTATACTTTCAAAGTGACGTTGACAATACCTCATCTGAAAATAAGAATCTTAAGTCAGAGAATAATAAGTCAGAGAGCTTTTTTGTCTTTCCATGATCTTCAGGAAATTCAGATGATGCACTTCCTGTTGAACTGTGACTTCTGGAATTTCATGGGGGTGAATGTGTTCTGGTAACAGGGTTGAATAAATGTTGTGTGGCACAAATGAAAAAAATATTTTTCATAACCTTTAATGCATGACTTATGGAAACTGAGTGATGAAAGTGTTTTAGTGATTATATTTATATAAGTAGAGTGTAGTGGGCTGGGACAGGCAAAACACAGTTTTCTAAGTGCCATAATTAGATTGTATTAATGTTGTAAATTATTTGTCTGAAGCATTCACATAGGTAGTTGTTTATGTATGCTTAAAATGTCTTTAACCTATATTTTACATACATATCTCTAAATGGAATATCAACGGTACACAAATGGCACCCTGACTGTAGAATAGCCCAACTATATAGCCAGTAGCAGTGATTCCATTAACCTGCTTAATATGCAATTTGAAATTGTGAAAATAAAACAGGAATTTATTTTATACATGTATTTTGAAAAAACTATCAAATATCGCAAGAAAGTTTTTGCACTCACATGAGGTGGTTTTTCAGGCAAGTTGATAAAGCAATATTTCAAAAACTTAAATGGAAACACGTTTTTCGCTTTTAAATCACATGACATGAAGAGCAAATGAAAGTGCCACCTTTTTGAAAAAAGAGCATTATCATGAGAGGAGAAAACCCAGCTTTATTCACTTAACATCACTTTTTGCACAATTCTTAAAATATTGCTTCTATTTTGCACAAAATTGCAATGGAAGCCTAGGGTTAGGGTTAGGGGTTAGGGTTATAGGAGTTATATAGGGTTATATATTACCTATATTGTGCCAACGAATTATTTAGGCCTTAAGATACACCTGTTTTTTAGTGAGGAAATAATATCTGCAAATCTGCCATTTTAACCTATTAAAATGAATTAGGTTGAATAATAAATTGTGCGTGAATTATCTTAACACCTTTACCCTTTTGAAGAATGTAAAGGTCAATCCCTTTGGCAATGAATGTAGAGTGTCAATAGTATATTGGAAGATCTTGAGAAATAGCACTTAAACCAAAAATGTGTGTTAGATAAAAACTTTTGTACAGATTTATGGATCCTGCCCTACTAATTCACCATTCAGGTCTGGTGGTTTTATACAGATTTTCTGTCAGTTTAATCTCTAATGTAATTAAACGTACATGTGCTATTAGAAAAACTGTGCTGAAACTGAAAACATTGGTGAAACTGTGGAGAAACTGAGAAATTTAGGTCAAACTGATGAAAAACGATTGTGGAGTGAGATGTATTAACATCACCACTAGACGGCAGTGTGAGTCCAAATACTTATACACATTAAAAGCGACAGATCTCAAACTACAGTCTGGGGACTGCCAAGGGTTCTGGATGATGCTGATGATGATGATGATTTTTTTAATTGTCTTAGAGTAGTGGACATTACAACCACCATTATCAAAGTTATTATATTTATTGGTGTCTGACTCGTAATTAGATTTGAATGAATTTCTTGCAAACATCAACTCAAAAACAAGTCAGTTTATAACTTGAATAGTTAAATAATTAGGTTCTAAATTTTTATGTCTGTGGAATACCTAAAAAAGTTCTTTATGGCAAACAAACAAACAAAAAAAAAACAAAAAAACCCAGAAATATTATTACACTTTTAAATAATGATCCTATACTTAATTTTTTTTTTTTTTAGAATAATTACTGTGTTTATATGTTACAATTAAGGGTAGCAGTGATAATTACATTTCTTATGAAGAACAGTTAATATGAAGCCACAGCAAGTGTACAGCAACATAATTATCTCTAATATCTAATAACTTCAACCATTTTGTTCCCAAACTGAACTACCACCAGATGGCGCTGTGTGACTTTCAAGTACTCTGTAAACTACCAGTAACAAGTAAAGGGTTCTCTTCAAACACAATTTCCAAATAATAAAACATAAACGTCTGTTGTTGTTGTTGTTGTTTTTATGCACAGCTTAAGTTCATTGTTCACACTGTAGCTGATTTGAGTATTCATTATTAATTATTCTGTACAGTCTTGACTCTGAACAGCTCTCTAAAAAAAGATCTAACATTTGCTTTTAAGTAGGGATCATACTATTATTACAGAATTCAATTCAATACTCAATTGTTTGGGGTTGAAACTGACACAACACAGAAGAAGCCATCCTCTATTTCCATCCTCAGCCTGAACGGATTTGCAATTCTACTGCAATTTTAAATCAGATGTTGCATTATGTGGTATATATTCTGAGCTGGAAGGTGAGCCACAAACTCACACATTTATTTATTTATTTATTTATTTTCTTTATTTCCTATTTATTTATGTGCTTTCTTACTTACTTATTTAACCATTTTGTCCTTTCCAGAACATGTAATGACATCGTGCTTAATAAAAATGCATAGAATTATAAGGGCTGAGCAAGTGGGGTGTCAGTCGCATTGGCAAACGCCATGTTGGATGGTAGACCAACCTCTGCATACACAGCAGATATAACCCAAAATCCCACAACATAATGATTCATGATGGAAGTTATGAGTTGTAAAAGTGCTCTAAGGTTTTTACCACAATCTATATCGTTCTTATTCTGTTCTTCCACACACCAAAAACCATCTTCCTCTGTAAGATCGGAAATCTGTTTCACAAGTATCAGCTTGTTTGATGGCAAGTAGGTGGGAGCTTTTTAGCGCAAAAAGTGGCATAACACCTCTTTCATCCAAATAAAGTTGCTCAGTCAGTGAGCAGTGTGGAGTGAGAGACAGAAATATCACACTATCTATGGAGTCCATGTGAATGTTTTTGCTCCAGGCCACCTTAGTTCTGAAGTGGGCAAAAATAAACTGATGACATAATATAAAGTGTGACCTTCCTGCTCTTTATGTGAACAGAAAACTTTCCTCGTCCTACTTGTCCTGGCGGCCGATGGCCCTCCAGGTGCTCAGAGCCCACGCCACCTACCTCCTCCGCTGCCTGTTCACTCTTACTCCTCCCTGCAGACTCCCTCCCTCTCTCACCCACTGACCCAGTGGTGGAAAGCGTGGGCGCTGAGCATTACAGACGCCTCTTTTAGAGTGCCAGATGGCTATTTTTTCCCCAAACGCTCTAAAAAGAGCATCAGCTTACATAAAACCTAATCCGAGAACCGTACAGGATATAAGGCTTGGGTTAGAGAACAGGAAACCAAAGAAAGCTAATTTTGGTATCAGAAGTTGATTTGAGTTTTGTTTCGTACTCTCAAGACATTAGAAGGAGGAACTATTACCAAATGTGAGAAATGGTGGAAGATACATATTTCTTTCAACCCGGATTCGTCATCTGGTTGTAAATAGCTTGTAAATAGTGTTTAATTGAAATGTAAATATTCCCAGGACAGTTTATTATTTTCTGTTCTGATGCATAACAAGAAATCAAGAAGATACTATGTTCCAGTATGACACACACACTTCACAGACTTTGTACACACATTTGGCAACAGAAATTGCACAAGTATCACGTGCAAACTTTGGAATGCTGCTGTCTTTAGGAGCAATGGAGCTGCAGTAAAGCAGAGATGAGGTCAGTTTAGCCTTGAGAGGTCAACCATAATGCTGATGCCGTAATGGAAGAAAAAAGAGAATGACATGATTTCACTCACTTGAGGAACTGAAAAATATGTCGTTTACTTTGGTCACATTTTAAACAGCAGAGTTTAATGTCAACTAATGTAATTATATGGCTTGGAAGTGGGTTTTTGAAAGTGGTACAGAAAGACAGAGCAAAATGTTTATCCTTCCCAGAATAATTCTGTAAATTTATTGTTTAATAGCATTTCATTCAAGTGAGGGGAAATAAGTAGTCAGACACTTTTATTTTTGTATACATTTGCACTTATAAATATGCACCAAAAAATATGTATTTGCAAGCATAAATAAAGACATGTTCAAAAACCAAATGGAATGGGGAGAAATCTGGAAATCTGAAGAATACAACAAGTATGAATCAGAGTGAAGGAACTTCCTAAGTTCTCAGAGACAACATTGTTAAACACTCAAAGCGACAGCATCATATCAAAGACCTTAAACATTTCAGTCAGTACATTCCTGTTGGTTCAATATTATGCAAGTTTTAGGAAACCACAACTAATCATCTGTAGGCAGGTGCTATATTCATGATATTTTACAACATTCTGTCAAATTAATGGTAAGGAAGGTAAGCGAGATGCCAGCAGTCACTAGAAATGAGTTGCAGGACGACCTGAAAGCAGCAGGAACAACGGTTACACACAGTACAATAAGCAATGAAGTGCACTGCAATAATTTCTGTTCCTACAAATCTTCTGCTAAAAACATGAAGCACAGACATGTCGCTTGTTTAAAATCTGCACATGAGCATTTAGACAAATGACAACATTTCAAACAATATCACTCTTAATATATTATGATACTTTATTTGACCATTCTTTGTTCATCTTACACAGTACATGTCTTACTGCTATTTGTTTTAAATGTTTTCATCCCTACACAAAAAGTGTTTTTTTAAACTTTCTTCTTCTTCTTCTTCATGTTTTGGCTTATTCCCTGTTCGGGGTCACCACACTGGATCATCCGCTTCATCTATTTGGCTGGGGTTTTTTCCGCTGGATGCCCTTCCTGATACAACCCTCCCAATTCATCCGGCCTTGGGACCAGGACCACGACACTAACTGTGCCCCCTAGTGGCTGGGACACTCATTCACACTCACAATCACACCTATGGGCAATTTAGAGTAATTTAGAGTAGCCAATTAACCTAATTCACACGTTTTTGGACCGTGGGAAGAAACCGGAGTACCCAGAGGAAACCCACGCATGCACGGGGAGAACATGCAAACTCCACACAGAAATATTTCAAAGTGTTCACTTATTCTTTCAATCATCATTTTAGTAACTGGTTTATCCTGGTTTATTTTTATATTAACTGCATTATTGCAGGGCACCATGCACACACGCACACACACACTCACACACACACGAAGATTAATTCACACCTAGGGATAATTTAGCATAGCCAGTGCAGCTACTGCCATATTTTGGGAAGTGAAGATCCACACAGACAGTAATCTGAGCTTCCACCCATTGCCCAGTGAGTTTAATTCTAATTGATTTAAAACGATCCAAATTACAGGTGTATCATCTTTTAAGTTAACCTGACTTGCATTGTGCGTGACTGCTACTTGCTATTTGTTTCTACAGCAGTGCTCGGTGACCATTTCTGACATCATCCTGACTACAAATTAGTGTCAGTGTGTAGAAAAGAAACAGGAATATATTGCCGCAGTATAGGTAATATAATAATGTCCTAATGTCCTAATAATGTCCTGATGTTACTGGGAGCTGTTTTACTTCAGAATGAGAGCAAAACGGCGAAATGGTGCTGCTTTCACTCCCAAGTGTACTTGGTGTAACGGAGATGCAATTTCCTGCAAAAGACTGCCATTGGCTGCTAGGTGACCAAAACCCTGATACAAATAAGAGCGTGACCAGTTACCTTACCACCAGATTCACAAATTTGAATCAGAAGATAGTGTGGGCTTTCTAAAGATAGCACCGGGTGTCAAGCACCCTGGGGGGGGCGGGGGGATTAGAGAGGAGAGAGAGGTACTCAATTAGTCATGTTCAGTAAAAACAGAACAGTATTTCCTCTTCATTTTTTTTTCTAACACCAAGGCTCAGACTAATTGCTCAAAACACACTACACACAAGACGGACTACTTTCAGCTGCTCGTTTACCCATTTGCTGCTTCATTATAAGCTATTTTTCAACAGATTGGAAACAATGACTGACATATTCTCTGACTGCATTGATTTAAAAAAAAAAAAAAAACAAACAGCGAAGGCATGCTGTACAGACAGTTTTAGAAGAGGAAATAGCCTTTATTTGTCATATATACATTACAGCAGAGTGACATTCTTTTCTTTGCATATCCTAGAGAGGGTTAAGGGCCCAATAGAGGTAGCTGGGGCTTGAATCACCAACCTTCTGATCAGAGCCATAACCTCTGAGCCACCACTGTCCTGTAAGTGATATAACACTTTCAAATCACATTTCCTTGTTATTATAGAAATCATCCATGAAATGTAATATTTTAACAGTTTTAAGAAACATTTTTGTAATAATATTTGCATATTTATATTTCTAAGTGGTAGTAATAACAGTGAGTAGTAGCAATAACTAGTAACATTACTAGTAGCGATATTGGTATGAATAGTAGTAACAGTAATTATGTTACTAGTACTAGTATTCTTAGATAGCAGTAGTAGTAGTAATGATAATGGTAGTAGCAGTAGTTGAAGTTGGTGTACTAGTGGCTGTTGCAGTACTATTAATATTAGTAACAGTAGTGGTAGTAGTGGGAATGATATTACTAGTAGTCTTAATCAGAGTATTGGTGAGGATAGAACTAATATTAGCATTCTTTATTGCAGTAATACAGTACCAGTCAAAAGTTTGGGCACACCTTCAAATTCAGTGTTTTTTCTTTACTTTGATTACATAAAAGACACTTAAAGTAATGATGGACTGTCATTTCTCTTAGTTAGCTGAGTGGTTCTTGACATAATATGGATACCAACACTACCTCGACACAACACAACTGATGATCTCAAACACGTTAAGAGGGCAAGAAATTACACTAAGGAACTTTTGACAAGGCACAACTGTTAATTGAAAAGCATTCCAGGTGACCACCTCATTAAGATAAAGCCAATAGCATGCAGTTGTAATCAAGGTAAACTTTGAACAATGAAACATATTTTGTTTTGTTTTTTTTAACACTTTTTTTGTTTACCACATAATTCCACATATGTTCCTTATACTATTTCAGTGTGCAAACTTTTGATTGTAGAAGTACAGTTAATATTAGTAGTAATAGTACTAGTAGTATTAGTGGTAATAGTCGTAATGATAGTACTAATATTATTAATATCATAGTAATAGTAATATTGGTGAGGATAGTAGTAGTATTATTGATAGCCATAGCGGCAGTTTTCATAGTTGTAGTAATATTGGTAGATCCATTCACATTGTGTGTGCCCTCTTGTGGCAATCTGACCTTTCTCTCTTACAGCTAACACCCTTAATGGTTCAGTTTGTCCATCTACGTGGAACCAATAAAGTATTATAGAGAACCCTACAACGTAACACCATGAGAACACACAGAATCCTTAACTATCCAAAGAACCCTTGAAGATCCTTTAAGTGTAGGCTGCTGCTTAGTTTGCTATGCCTAGATCCAGCTATGCTAACTTCACCTTTCCTTTCCTTTCTTGCTTTGTTTATACAGCACTCCTACATTTTACAGTCTATTGACCGTTCCTCCTCTTCTTTCACTCCTTTTTTTGTATCTCTCTCTCCTTCCTTCCTCCTCTACACGGTAGATGTCAGAGATCAGTGCACTCTCTCTCTTTCTCTCGCTCTCTCTCTCTGTCTCTCATTTTTCTTTCCTCACCTCTCTGTGGGAGCACAAGGCAATCCACTCCCACTCCTTCTTGCGTCACGGAACAGAAAGGCTTCCCAAAGTGGAGGCCAGATGGGAAGCGGCAGCGTCACTCCTTTATTTGCTACTGACAAACACAGTTTCACACAGTCTGTAATTCAGGCACTTCCGTGCAAAAACTCATCTATGAATGTTAATTTAAGAGCTGTGCACAGCAGGATGTCCACTGGTTTTCGGACATGCTGGAGAAGGCCAACTTGTGCAAGTACTGTGGAGGAGAGAAAATGCAAGACAATTTAACTGATTCATGTTGTAGTGTCAGATTTGACAAGCTTGCACTTTAGCTCTTGTAAAAATAGCCTAACTTAACCACCAGAGCCAGTGCATTCATGACTGAGTCAATTACACCTGATATATGGCCTAATCATGCAATCAAGTTGTCTTTAATAAGCCCTAAAAATACCAGAGCTCTCTTTTAAAACCTGTTGCACATGAGGGGCTCAACGAGAGGCTGTGACAGCATCATCATCTGGTCCTCTGAATTACCATCTCCATGGCAACATGATGCACTTCGATATGACATCACGGCCGGCTCAACCACACAAACAGGCTGAGTGGGATATCAGAGCAAAGTGTGTGAGAGATACCGGCCCTCTCATACACACATCCATGCAGCTAATATTATTATAAGAACAGACTTTAGGGCTCTGGGTATCCAGCAGCAAAAGAAAAAACATATTTTTCCATTATTCACCCAATGTCCTGTTTTTTTATTATTACTACATATACACAAATTAAGACAATTAAGACAAATAGGAAGTTGCTATTTTTTCTATTTTTATTACTCATTAACTATAAAGAAAATATGTCTAACCCATCATAGAAACTAAAGTGATTTTTTTTCCATTTCTCCTTTTGTCTATTTTTAAGCTAGACTGAGGGAATATTTGATATTGCACAAATTATTCTGCTAGCAGATACTTGGACCTTTTTCAGCACTTTGGTTTCCATCACACCAAGTCCTGATGACGTGCTACTGATGTCAGTGGCAGAGAGAAAGAGGCAGGGAGAACATGGCCTAATTTAGCAGCGTGAATGGGAGAGTGCAGGCCGTGGGTGTTGTGTCTCGGCCTCAGTGACGCAGGCTATTTCACACACTTCCTGCCAGCTGGTGGCACCTTGTGCACCATCCAACAAATTCATTTCCTGAACACGCTGTGCATGTTTTTTGCAGTATCACTTCCCCTCTCTCGTCCCCAACCTCCTTCTTGTTCAATATCAATGTGGTAGATTTTATTTATTTTTTTATTTATGGGTCAGAGTCTACATCAGTACTACGTCTTTCATGAAATCATATAACCTATAGAAGATAATAATGGTCAAATTTAGAGTACACTTTCCTCTTCTATGACGTATGTTGACGACATGGCGGCACAGTACCTGGCACATGGTCTGTAAGGAGTTTCACATGTTCTCCCCATGTCCACATGAGATTCCTCTGGGTTCTTCTGCTTCTTTCCACTTCCCAAAAACATGCTGGTAGGTGGTTAGGTAACTTTAACTTGGTGAGAAAGCATGTGCTTATGACGCCCTGCAGTGGACTGGTGTTCCATCCAGGGTGTATTCTCACCTCACACACAGTGTTCCAGGGATCCACTATGACCCTGACCAGGATAAAGCAGTTACTGAAGTAGATGATGATGATGATGATGATGATGCATATTTGTGTCATAGGGCTTTTAATGTATCAACTGGCTTGGACTCATGAATAGGACTCATGACTCACTGTCCTTCCCTGGACAGTGGGGAAGATGGTGATGGAGACAAATAATACCTCATAAATCACAGTTTCAAAACTGCACAGTTTAGTTTACTCTTGAGTTTCATAACCAGCTATTAGATGCTAACCTAGGGTGACCAGACGTCCTCTTTTCCCCGGACATGTCTGGCCGGGGTTTTAGAATTGTCCGGGATTTTGAGCTGCCTAAACATTCGTCATTCGGCATTTCTCATAAATTAATTACTATCCTACACGCCTATTCACTTCCACTCGTGCTAGTGGATCGAAGAGATAAGTGAGTTGGGGGGGTTTGAGTTGAGCGAGGTAGCACAACTGTCATTGGTTGTTTGTCTTAAAAACCTTACGAAACATTTTATTGGTCAGCACCGCAAGCAGCACCAATCACTGCCATCAGCACCGGTTTCCTTGGTTACAACAAGCACATGGCACTCGAAGTCTGCAGTGAAAAATGCCGAAACGCCGTTGTAAATTCACTGACTATTTACAAGAAAAATACCCGTGCTTTCGTCTTGGTCGCGATGCATGGGAGGCTGAGTGCATGACACGTGCGTGTCAGTGGCTAATAAAGGTGCCACCGACCGACTGATGGAGATTTCACTGGTCTTAAGGCTCACCAGAA